>QZML01001741.1:128972-140620 GCA_016801275.1 Hystrix brachyura
GGAAAAAAAAAAAGAGGAAAAAAAAAGCATGCAGACAGCCAAAAAAAAAAAAAAGAGTGTGGGTGGGAGAACAGAAAACACCTAATAGTGTCACCAGAGAGGAGGCATAGATTTTATGTATGTTGATGGGTTCAGACCTTGCCAGCGCGCGGGCCCAGGTCGCAGTCCTTTGTCCCAGCGCGGGCCCTCTCTCTCACCTGATTGGAAAATCCCGCGGTTAGCAGGCGCCTCCGTGCCGCTTTTGGGTGTCCAGGGCAGGATGGAGAATCTCTCTGTCGCCCGGGAACGGATGGCACAGGGCGGGCCCAGGTCGCAGTCCTTTTTCATCATTCCCTTTCCCTCCCCTATCTTCCCTTTCCCTCCATCTCTCGATCCTCTTCCATTTTTTTTTAACATGTTTGCAATACATAATGTTTAAATTCCTTGTGTGGCATTGGCACAGGTACATAACACATTTTAATTTCTTTTATCATGCCCTTTCCCTGTTCTCCCTTTCCTCCCTCAGTTCTCCCTCCATCTCTTGATCCCTCTCCCTTTTGAGACAGATAGAGTGATATATGTATACCCATGTTTATAGCAACACAATTGATAATAGCTAAAACTTGGAAGCAGCCTGTATGTCCATAAACAGATGAATGGATGGAGAACATGTAATATTTACAAGTGATGGAGTACTACTCTACCATAAAGAGTGATAAACTTGAGTTGTTTGTATGAAAATGGATTTAATTTGAGACCATAATGTTAAGAGTAATAAATCAAATACACAAGCTTAAATATTGCATGGTTTCCCTTATATGAGACACCCAAGGTATAATTTTTTCCTATTTTATAGTCACTTGTATATATTATTTGGGTTAATGTCTATTCAGATTTTTTGACCATGTATAATTGGGTTATTTACCTTTAATTTTATCTTTTTAAAATAACCGAGCAGCCATAGTTACTTATGTATCTTTTTATAGAAGTCCTCAGTCCTTTATTAGTATGTATTTTCCAAATTATATTGGTTAGAGTTCTCTAGAGGAGATTCATTAAATTGGCATACAGGATTAGAGGCACAATAATACTCTGGCCATGTGCACCACAGATAGCTAGGAGATCCTGGAGCTAATCAGTCCAAGTAATGAAGCCACAGAACAAGAAGGATCAAGGGGGTGCAGTGTCAGCGTGAGACTGAAGACCTGGACTCTCCCTGGAGAGTTGCTGACATGAGTGTGCATTGAAAGGATGAAGACACTGGATTATAATGTCTAGATGTGATTGTAGTAGGGAAAGATGCACCTACTGAAGCAGAATTGAGCTTTTCAAATGTAGACTGACTTCCTCCTTCTTTCCTTTCATTCTTTCTGGGCTGCAAGTCTACTGGACGCTGCCACCAAGAAACAGGGTGGGTCTCCCCCACCCCAATCTGGGTGCCAATCATCTCTGCAAACATTCCCACAGACACACCCAGAAGGGACCTCCGCTAATGTATCTATTAATCCGGTCAAGTTGACAACGATGATTAGTAGCCATTATTTTGGGTGTCTTTTTACTTTATGCTGTCCTTTAATGTACAAAATGCTTTATAGTTCTGTGAAATTCAGTTTATATAATTTTCTTGCTTATGTCTAACAAAGTTCCCTAAAGTCATACTAATCATCACTATGATTTCTGTTAAGTGTTGCATAGTTTTTGCTGTTACATGCAAGTCTATGATTTTTGAGCTAAATTTTGTATGTTGTATGAGGAAAGTTGGTAAAACTTTCCTTTTCCTTTGTTGATATCCAGTTGTCTTAGCCTTATTTGTTAAAAGACTATTTTTCCTCACTGAATTGTCTTGCCAACCTTGTCAAAAACAAATGTTAAGTGAAATAAATCAGATACAGAAGCTTAAATATCACATGGTTTCCCTTATAGGAAAAACCCAAAATATAAATAAAGAGCAAAATAAAAGATACATAACAGGAAATAGGGAGAGAGATCTTTTGCAAATGGGAGGGGAACCAAGAGATATAGCAAGGGCCGAGGGAAGGGAGGAAAAGGGGATGAATAAAGAATTGAGATGTATTATTTACATGTAGCAAGTCCCTATGAGGAACACAATCATTATATACTGTAAACATGTACTGATAAAAGTTGGAAAGATGATTAGAAATGTAAAATCTAATTTCTCAACCATTCGACATTTTCCCTTGAGATCTATCTATCTATCTATCTATCTATCTATCTATCTATCTCACACTGTTTTGATTAATGTATCTTTGTAGTGACTTTTGATTTCAAGACATATGAGTCTTCCCAACTTCTTTTCCTTTTTCAGAATCATTTTGGCTGTTCTGATTATCTTTCAATCACACTTGAATTTTAGGATCAACTTGTTGATTTCTGCAGAAAAGGAATTTGTGACTTTTAAAAGGAAAATTTAGTTAATCTAGACATCAATTTGGTGTATATTGTTAATCATCCAAAATATGGGATATCTTCCTATTTATTTTTTTTTACTTTTCTTCAAAAATGTTTTGCTCTTTTCAGTTTCCAAGTATGGCCAGTCTTTGGTGAAATTTATTCTTACTTAATTCTCTCTGATGATTTCATAGATTAACTGATTTTATAGATTAATTACATTTTCAGAACATTTATTACTCATGTATAGGAATATAAATGATTTTTGTATAAAGACATTAGATCCTGCAAACTTGCTGAATTTGTTTGTTAGCCCTAATAGATTTTCAGTGTATTATTTAGTGCTTTCTGTATAAAAGATTCTACCACTAGCAAATAAAGATTATTTCACTTCTTACTTTCAAATATGTATACTTTTATTCTGATTTGTCTAATTTCCATACCTAGAACCTTCAGTGCAAAATTGAATAGATGTAGGGAAACACAGATATTCTTGTCTCATTTCTGATCTGAAGGGTAAATATTCCATCTTTCATTATTAGGTATAATGTTAACTGGGGGTTATAGATGTACACTTTTTCTCAGATTAAAGCTACTTCTTTCTCTTCCCAATAGGTTGAGAGTTTCATCATGTAAAGGTGTTGATTTTTTGTTGGTTGTTTATTCTTCAGATATGTAGAGATGACCATGTAGTTTTTGTCCTTTATATATTACACTGATTGAATTTCAAATATAAAAACAAACTTTCATTGCTGGTATAATAAACTCCACATAGTCATAGATTTTTATAAGTTGTTAGATTCAAGTTTCTAGCATATTGTTGAGGATAAAGTACATTTTTAGAGGAAGAAAGATAGAGCTAGTGTTAGTAGACTTTATTTTAGGAAATTTTAATGAAAGTCTGGGAGATGGTAAAGTGTTCCTAAAAAGACAGTGTTACTGTTAATACCTAAAATACCCTGCAAAACTCTCACATTCAGAAGTGGAGCCTGGTAGGAAAGAGTGGTTCACTGGGGATGTGACTTGAACAGTGTATTCTTATCCCTGACCCTTCTTTTCTGTCTCTCTCTCCTTCCTGGCAGCTATACTATTTCTTCTTTGGAGCCAAATGACCAAGGATTGAATTCACAAGATGTGTGAACCAAAATACATCCCTTCCCCTTTAAATTGTTGGTGTCTATTTTGTGTGTGTGTGTGTGTGTGTGTGTGTGTGTGTGTCAACGTGAAGAGAAAATGACTAACACGGACAACATTTAGAATAATAAGTAAAATTCTCTTTTAGTTCATTTTTACCAACCAGATGATTGATGTCCATGAAAGGCAGATATGGATACTCTTGCCCATGTCACTACACAGCCTTTGTGGTAAAACCAAGGCTGACTTTGCAATTCTTATATTACATTTTCTCTAAAATTGTTAACCATAATCTCGTCTGGGATACACCATGCACTTGTAAAACCACACTATACTGAATTTACTCCTACTCTTCACAATGCTCCTTATTATTTTCTTTTTTTGGTCTATTTTTCTTGGGCCATTCCTTGAATTTTAGTGTTCTTTAAGAGTGAGGCCTTGTGTCTCTCTTCATAACATAAACACTTCTGGGGAGATTTTATCTACTGTTGTTGCTGGAATTATTGATGTAATGTTGATTGCTGAATCAACATCTCACTCCTTATCCCTTTCTTAAATAATTCCAGCTAATGTATGTGTATAATCTGCGATGTATATCACAGTGTCATGACAAAATCAGTATATTCCAAAATGAATCCATTGTTTTCTCTGAACTTACAGCCTCTTTCAGCTTCTGGGTTCGCTAACCCCATAATTAACAGTTTCATCAATTACCCAGTTGCTCAAGTAAGCACAATAGTAGTTCTTATCTACTGTATCTGTGCTCAAATGTTACTGAAGCTACTTTATAAATAATCTTCATATCTGACTATATCTCATCTCATTGCCATTATTCTCATTGAAGGTTTGTTCACCTTTTATCTCAATATTACAGTAATGTGATTGATTTTTCAAAATAATTCAATATGCACATATCATGCAGAAAGAACTTTCTTCAGTGCAAATTAGATCATGAAATTCTCCTCTTTACAACTTTTTTATTGAGACAGGGTCTCCCTAAACTACTAATTTGAACAGGCTGGGCTTCAACTTATAAATCTTCTACCCCAGGCTTCCAGAGTGCTAGGATTACAGGCCTGTGTCAGAACACCCAGCGTTTATGACTTTTATTTAGCTTACAATTGCTCTTAGGATAAAGTGTAAACTTCTTTATAGAGCTCTTAAAACCCTGCAATATTTTGCTTGCCTTACTACTTTACATCACCGTTGCCTTCTGCACATCATATACAACAGCAGTTTTTCCAAATGAGTTAATTGAATTTTAGTCTTAATTTAAATAAAAAGCATTAAATTACAATTTTATCACACTGAACACTGTGGAGCTTTGAATAAGTCATTTATTCTGTTCATTAGTAAAATTGGTATAATACTACCCAAACTACATTTCTTATGGGTTTTGTGTGAGAAATATGGAGAAAAGCATGTTAATAGTTTGAAAAATACTAGTAAATTTCAACTGTTATGAATTTTGTTATACTTATAATAATGATATTTATAATAATAATAGCATACTTGTAAAATTTTACTACATGAGAAAGTGATTTGGGTTTGATATTTGTAATTTTATGTTTGAGTTACAATTTCTCCACTTAACAAGTAGTAGTCACAGAAAATGAAACTTTCTGGAATTTTTATATCTATAAAATGGGGAAAATAATTCCTAACATAATTTTAGTTATAGTGTTAGGAAGAATATATGAATTGTTACATATTAAATTATTTTATAAGCTAAAAAATCCTATGTAATTTTAACTGTAATTAACTTAGTTTGAGGTACATATAAAACCATGTACAAAAATGTGCTCCATTATTTAGTTTTTGAGATTATACATGTTGCCCTTTTTCTTTTCATTTTCTACACTTTTGTGAGGTGACCCTTAAGCCAATATTATGACAACCAGCATAATTAATTAATGAAATTATTGAATACCTGCTTGTATTAGATTGTCAGATTTGTGCTATCTAGTAAGGGTATCTACTGTGTCCTTATGAGGTCCCTGGAACCTAATTAATTTATAGATACATCCAGACAAAATAGAATATTACTTTACAGTAGTGGGAGCTTAGTGAAGAAGGCCTAGGATAAAATACAAATGACTACACAGTTATGACTTTTCTTAAAATATCAGTTATTAAATTTTATTATTATTCACTTATGGACACATTTTCCTGCGAGTATAGATCACAATTGCCATACACCAGTCAGGATGGCTGGATGTCTGATTTTAGTAAAATGAAGGTTATTTTCAATTTTGTTGATAGAATGGATAGACTACCCTCACCCTCACCTTTATTCAAATACATAATTTTTTTTGATTAGCTCTCTTCTTACATCATATCTTCTTGAGCAGTTGATGTCAATTGACTATTATATGTGATAGTTTTTAGACATGTTTGATCTTGGGATGAGAATATTTTAATCAATAAATGTTTAGCAAGGTCAATTCTTCTTTTGCTAACGTGAGAAAATTAAAATTTGTCCCTTATCATACACCATTCACAAAAATCATTTTGTGTATATTAAAAACTTCAATGGACAGCTTATAACAATAAAATTCCTAGAAGTAAAATACAAGAACATTCCTTAACATTGGTCCTGGAAAGAATTTTTTGGATTTGACCGAGAAAGCACAGGCAACACAAGTAACAATAAACAAATGGAACTACACTAACTAAAAAGTTTCTCTACAGCAAAGGAAATAATCCCTAAGATGAAAGGGCAACCACAAAATGGGAGAAAATATTTGGAAATCATATATCCAATGAGAGACATAGTCTCAAAATACAGTGACATCACATAATTCAATAGGATAAAATGCCCAAGTAACCCAATATAAAAAAGTGCAAAATTACAAACCGACATTTTTTCCAACAAAGTATAGAAATAGCCAAAAAAAAAAATCACTTACTCTCAGGGTAATGCACACGAAAATCAGAATGAGATATCACTTCACACTTGTTAGGATGGTTTTGTTCAGAGAATCTAAAGCCTACTGTTCATGAAGATATGAAGATAAGAGAGCCCTTATACACCATCCTTGAAAATGTAACTGGACCCCACTTCTGGATAAACATCAAAATGAAATAATGTAATTATTTCAAAGAGATCACTTCCACGTTCACTGTAGCATTTTCCACAGTAGAGAGATCACTTCCATGTTCACTGTAGCATTTTCCACAGTAGCCAAGAAAAGCCAACATGGAGAAATAAGATAAGTGTCATAGCTGCATTAATAGATTAGCAAGAATGTGATGTAGATATACAATGAAATAGTATTTAGCTTTAAATATAAAGGGAATTCTATCAGAAGTTGTAATAGTCATGAATATGGAGGACATTGGGCTAAGTGAAGTAAGTCAGGCACAAAAAGACAAAGGGTGAATGATATCATTCATATGTATAAAATGATATAAAATGTCATCGAAAAGTTGTGTGTGTGTGTGTGTGTGTGTGTGTGTGTGTGTGACTTTAGTTGGTCACTGGCAAAAGACATTTCTTCATGTATTTGCAAATGTTCCAAAAAAGCAAACATTCAGTTGATTAATATTAATATCCCAAGGATGAGAAGTGAGTGAATTGTTGTTCAGAGGAAACATGAGCTTTGGAATAGATAATCTTGAGTAAGAATCTTGACTCTTAACTAATTTCCTGAAGATATTAAAGCAAATTAAATTCTCGAAGTTGCATTTTCTCAGCTGTAAAATTTGGCTAAAAACAGCACTTACATCATAGAGTTTTTATGATAACTAAGTAAGATAATTCAGTTAGTGTATAATACTTAGCACAGTTTCAGACTGATATTAAGTGGGGAAATGTAGAGAAGATTTTAAGAGATTCAGATTTGGAATCAGAAAAACCAGGGGTTACCATATATCTCTGCTTCTTACTAAGTATGTGACCTTGGGCAAATTACTTAACCTATCTAAGCCTTAGCTAATATCTATGTCTTTTGCTAGTATATTATGGGTTTATAATGTGCCAAACTAGCAGTATTGCTTAAAGCCCTACTCAAGGAAATTTATTTTCAACTTTTAGTTGATGATAGTAATATTTAGGCAGATTCTGTTTCAATTCAATACCTTGTGGAAGAGTATGCTAGGCACTGTGCTGTCCCACTCATATCCCATCGCAAATGAAGGACATGATCTTATTGCTACTCAGAGACAGAAAAAATACTTCCTTCAAGGGGCATGATCGCCAAAGGGTATAAAGTTCTTTTACCCCACACTTGGAAAATTATGAAAGCTTATGGAAGTGGGATTGGCTGAGATCTTTGTTGGAATTGTCTAGCACTTGCTTTTTCTTCTGTTCAATTCAGCCTCTTTCCACAGGTATTGATCTGGAGAACATTGTCCTATATATTTACTGCACAAATCTCCATTTGTGATTTCACACACATGAAAATCTGATTTGCAAATGAAAATATAGGCTGGAACATGAGAAGGCAAGAGAAGACATGGGAGATAAGAGAGAGAATAGGGATAACCAGGAGTTGGATACACTGGACACAACCAGTTAGGCTTTAAGAAACTGATAGCGTTTAAGAGGATAATTGCATAGTTCATAGCTTTGAGACCGGAGCTTTACCATCCAATGTAGATTTTGAGGGTTTACTTTCATAAAATCAATCCCATTAAACATTCAGTGTGCACAGTTTGTATACACACACACAAACATGTGCTTATACCTATCTATACATGCAATTATGTACACAGATGCATATAGCACGTATATGCCTAAGTGTATATGTAATCAAGGTATTGTATTTGTGTGCCAGGTTTGCAGAATAGCCAGCATATTGACTGATCCAACTGGCAATCAAAATATAAGGAGAATTTTTAAATTTGAAAAAATTATTATGGTGAAAGACGTATAGCCATTAATCCTCCTGAAAATATTCCACATGGCCACAAACACACATGTCTCACCATTCTTATCACTTTCTGAGTCAGTTGTGTAAGTCCTCTGTCATGACTCTTATGAGTGTCTTTATGAAGTGTGATAAAAAATGCAGTGAATGCTGCTGACAAGTGCTGTCCAACTGACAGGCAAGCTCATAAACATATTATGGTGTGTCCTCATCCACCTTATTTACCAGATCCAGCACTGTGCAACTTCTGGCTTTTCCCTAAAATCTAAAAGACCAGGAAAGATAAAGGTGATGAATCAATTCAGGACAGTGAGGCAGCCACTACATCACAACTAAAGACACTCACAAATGAGGACTTCTAGAAGTTTCAGAAAGTGAAAAGAACAATGGGATAATTGTATTTAAATTATGGGAAATATTTTGAGAGGTATTAATAGCAATGTGTCTTTTACTGTTGTCTTTTTTTAAGTTTAAACATCATATTTTTCTACAACACCTCATATATCACTTTTCCATTAAGTGTTTTATTTTGGCTTCATATTTTAAGCCTCAGAAAAGAGAAGCTCTTTTGACCATACAGTGTGGAAATAATTAAGTTTCATTCTGCTGAGAGGCCTTGTCAGCAGCACTCAGTAAAAATGCAGGGTAAGGTAAAGGATATAAAATTGCAATGTACTAACAAATGGAACATCTTCCACTTTCAACAACAACAACAAGAAAAGTGCTCCAGCTTTCTTCCAACCTCTTCCTGATTGTGTTTGCTTTTGCTTTTGAATTCCGAGATGAGTCTGGAATGAGAAGAGACAGAAAACAAAAGAAGAGGCAAAGAACTTCTTTTCTTGTCCTTTGGGAAAACTGTCAAACATTCTTATGGAACATCCTATCATGATATATGCTTTCCTGTCTCACTTTTTGCCAGCCTAGTGGGCCACCTAAGATCTGCCAGAAGCTGATTTCTTATAAATATCTATGCATTCTGAAAGAATATTCTCATCACTATCACTATGACTTAACAAGGGTGAGTCTTTGGCTTTTGTTTATCTAGCTATTAAGACTAAGCCTCACCTTGGAAACCAGAAATTAATGAGAAGAATTAAAAGTTCCAAAACAACTTTGACCTGGACCCTTTACATGAGGAGCTCTGTTAGGAATGATAAAACACTCACTTCCTGCCTATCAGGAGCTAGCAGCTGACTTGACAACATCAAGCATAAACATATAAGAAAAATTGAAAATAACAGATAATGATGTCATACAGTACTTCATAAAGACAAAGAAAAGTCAACATATGTAACATGAAGTCCGTGGGAACTTACTGGAAAACAAAACTTTGCAAATGAGATATTGCTTTGTTTGATGTTTCTTGTTTTGCCATGAATCTCATGCAAAAATCCAACCTATTTCGTTACAGTATAAAATGATGTTTTAAATGTTCCCTAAGCTTTAAGTAAGATTGACACTCTAGGGAGATGCAATATGCACCTAATCCTTAGTACACCTTTTGTGCTAGGCATCCTTTGGGAGGTAGGGTTGAAGGAATCTGGGGGAATGACAGCATAATAACCTGGTCTAGGCTAATTAACACCTGGTTACGTGAGTGCTACAAGACTACCATGATTCAATCCATATTCAGAACACATATAATCATAGTTATTATCTACTTGCTCTCTCTTAGACTGAGATTTACTGGTAAAAGCATTTCTGTTTTTCTTTATATTTCCAGTAACTTATAATCATAGTCAGCTTTGAGCCCTTGAAAACTTTCAGCATTAAGTGCATTACGTGATATAATTAATTTAATTTTCATAACACTATTAAGTACATATTTTTAATATCCCCATTTTGCAGGTTAAAAAATCAGTGAAAATAGAGGGTAAGTAATTTGTCTAAGGTCACGTAGCTAATTGGTTGTGAAACCAGTTTCAGACTCCGTGTTGTCAATTACTATATGATTCTGCTGGTGCTTCATATACTTGATAGTTCAATAATATAGCCTGGAAATTAAAACATGCCTCCTATTATTGAGCAGTATACAAATAAGCATTTTTTTGGAATCAATAAAACAATCAATACATCTTTCTTCATCTATAAATAGGCTAATTATAGTTTCTACTTTACAGCTATTTTTAAAGTACAGAATGATCATTTGTGTGAAAATTTTAGCAATGTTTGGCATGTAGTAAACATTCAATAAATATTAGTGGTTATGATAATGAAGAAGAAAACAATAATATCATAAGTCCATAAAGACTGAAAGAAAAAAAACTAGGCAGAAAGTACAAAAGAGAAATATTAAATTAAGATGCAATAAAAATTGTTCAAAACACTAAAAACCTCTATTTCACACATCAGCTATTCCTATATCAAGAATGAAAATAGTAATAAAGTAATATGTGGATGAAATATAAACTTTACCTGGATGCTTTCTTTTAAACACTTACATGTAGATCTATAACAAAAACTCATGTGATAAAAATGTTTATTGGGGTTTGGGGTATAGCTCTATTGCATAGCACTTACATATTATGTGCAAGGCCCTGGGGTTAAGCCTCAACACTGCACAAAAAAGTATTGATGAATAGGCCTCAGAATTGTGTTAGATAGTGCAAAAACAAACGTGAATAATAGGTAGTTTTTTTTTTAATTTTTAACCAAGAACATGTATTGGTATATTGTACATATAATGATCACATTCACCACATTTATTTTGTACCTGTACATGATGCATCTTGGTTCTCCCCCCTCTTCTGCACCACTCCCCTCTGTTCCCTCCCTCCCTATTTACAGCAGGTTTGTTCACATTTCTCCATGATTTCCCTTTCCCCTTTCTTTCCTTTTTTCCCTTCCTGCTTTTCCCCCTTCTCTCTTTCTAGTAGTCTTTTCCTTTGTATATTATCTTCCTTTTATATAATATTTATTATACCTCTTTGTCCTTATTTACAGTTATGGTTTCTCATATCAGAGAAACAATTCGATGTGTACTCATGAGTGTCTGACTTATTTCACTTAATAGTATGTTCTCAAAATACTCTTAAGTGAAATAAATCGGACACTCATGAGCATGCATCGAATTGTTTCTCTGATATGAGAGACCATAATTGTAAATAAGGACAAAGAGGTGTAATAGATATTATATAAAAGGAGGATGGTGAGCAGAGGAGAGAAGTACTAGAAAGAAAGAAGGGGAAAAGCAGAAAGCCAACAAACAACCAAACTAAATAAATAGGTGAAAGATAATGAAGAAGGCAAGAAAAC
>QZML01001741.1:148000-176406 GCA_016801275.1 Hystrix brachyura
TTTTTTGACTTGGACAATTATTTCTAGTCTGATGTTCTCTATAGCCACGCCTATCTGCTTTTCAACTTCTGCTGCTATCATATCTGAGAGTTTGATTGGGTGTCTTCTGATTTCCTCTATGTCATTGTCCTCTGTATTTGTTCTGGGTGAGCTGGGGGTCTGGGGTTGTGTTTTGCTTCTATGCCTTGTCGTTTTCTTTGTATATATATGTAATTTACCCCTCTTAGCTTGTTCTCCATGTTGGTTTGATATTTTCTTTGTGGGAGGTTACATTAAGATAGCTAATAGTAAGCCAAACACCCTCACTCGAAGAAGGATAGCCTATTTTTTTTCTGGGTATATGCATTTCTTGGCTTTTATGACCTTTATGTCTCCAGGATTATCTTCAGTGGCAAGGTCATGGTTGACTCTACTTGGTATTGGTGGCTTGGAAAAGGAGAAGGATAAAGAAAGTAAGAAAGAAAAGCTAAAAAAGAAAAGAAAAGGGGGGGGCTGGGGGACCAGCAGAAGATAGTGTCACCAGTGCCGAGTCCTAGATTTTATGCATGTTGATGGATTTAGACCCTGCCGGTGTGAGGGCAGGCAGTGGGCCCATGGTGGAGTCACTTGGGCCAGGGGACATGGCCTGCGGGAGCCTGTGAAGCAGTCTCTCACATGTTCTGAGGTATTTTCGTGATCAGGAGACCCACCGTGCTGTTTCTGGGATGCCGAGCAGGGGCTGGGCAGGCCCCTGCCACTGGCGATCCCACTAATAGGGAGTTTTAAACAATGTTCCTATACCTGCTGATTTCTCTGTTTTAAAATCCTCCCCCACCTTGCCCAAAATCATTTTACATCCTGTTATACCATCTGTATAAAAATTTTTCTCTCTCAATAGGTTTCAGTAGAAGAAACACATCTTCTTCTTTGAACTGACAAATAGCCTAAAACAAAGTCTAATAGAGAGTATTGATTTAACTAATAAAATGTTGAAAATGCAACTAATTTAGTAAATTATCCTGCTTAGTGATCAAAGTGCATAAGAATATGATTTCTGTCTTGGAGAACAAACCATTCATTGCACAGAAAGTTAGAAAATTATACCTGATTGTTATATTTGTAGATAGTTTTATTCTAAATCAAATGTTCTACAGAATCCATATGTAAATTTTTATTAAGAGACCCTGTTTGTAGAAATTCCTATATGTCGGTTCAGTAGCATTGCTTCCAGGATTCACAGAACATGACTAATTTAATCTGAGTGTGTGCTCAGTAGTTCATGTGAATTCAATGTCTTTTTGAGTTCAGTGTTTCGCTCTACCCAAAAGTATCCTTATAGCTTACGTCTTTGGAGGAGTGGTATCGTCCTTTGGACAAGACTATTCTTCTTTTCCTAAATGAATGTTAATTTTATTATCACATGTATGTCACGTCTAGCATATGTAATATATACTTTAACCAATAACAAAAAAATAGCAAGAACATTGGACCTTCAGTCACTTAAGGGTTCAAAAAGGACTAAATGCAACCTTCTATTTGAGTTGTTTACTAGATACATGAAATATTTGAAAAAAAATGTGGAAGGACTAATGTTAACTATTTTCCATATTATTAAATACATAATTTTTAATATTATAACAGAAGAATTCAGACAATATGGACATGCTTCTTTAAATTTCAACTTAATTCATTTACACAAATAATCAAGTTACTTGCTACTATTAGATATGTGTTGGAGGATGTCTCAGTCCATTTTGTGACAGATTGGTTAATTTATAAACAACAGAAGTTTACTTGTCTAACAGCTCTGGAGGCTGGAAAGTCCAAGATTGATGAGTTGTAATTGGTGGAGGGAGGGTTCTTGCCCCATCATCCCATGGCAGAAGGAAAAAAGTGAGGTAAGAATAAGCAACTTCAAGCCCTTTTATAATTAGCATAATCCATTCATGAGAGTAGCAACATGACCTAAAACCTCCTAAGGGTCCTACCTTTCAGCACTGTTGCACTGGGGATTAAGTTTTCAACACATCAACTTTGGGTGACATCTTCAAATTATAGCAATGCATTAAAAACAAATGAAGTGACATGGATCCTAATCTCAAGGAAGTGACAAGTGAGATAATATAGACATGTATATCACTGTTTGGTGGAAAACCGTGTAAAATAAGGAAATTGTAACAATAATTACAGGAGGAAAATATTGCTTCTGAGTGGGAAAATCATATATGGCTCCATGGAGAAGATGATATTTTAACTGGACATTGATGAATAGGTAGATCCGGGTAGTCTATGATGGCAAATTAGCACATTTTAAATAGAGAAAAGAAATGTAAAGAGGTAGGGAAGCACAGAAAATCTACCAAAAATGTAAAGAGTTTGGCTTTGTTGAATCATAGAATATGAATAGGAGCAGTAATAATGTTGAAAATCTAGATTCCGGCCTCTTTGAGGTGTGATAAAGATATAAGGATCAGAAGTATGAATTTTGCAACCCATTAAGAAACAACGTAAATTTCTGTTTAATGGTGTGGCAAATCTGATGATTAATCTGGTAACAAACTATAGTGTAGATTGGAAATAAGAAGATATCTATTTAAAACTAAATTGTTATTGTGAAAGAAAGGAGGCTCAGAACTTGTATGGTGGTAGTGCGAGAGGAGAAAATAGATATGTGAGAGATATTTCAGAGATGCAACCAACAAGATCAGGAAAGTGATATGTTAGAAACCAAATGCAAAACAGAATTAATTATTATGACTGAAATTTCAAGCTGGGAGGACAGTGGTACCATATAGGGAATACAAAAGAAAAACTCTGTGATAGATAAGGTCCTTCATTATTTGATCTTCTTCCCTTGTTTTGTAGTCATTTGAGGAATATTGATTATGCATTCAGTGCCTATCATGCCAGAGTAAAAGTGCTTTACAAATATCATACATTATCTCATTTTGTTCTCATGACCTTCTTGTGAAAGTTGCGGAGTGCTGCAGTGAACCACCTCCCTCCAAGAGATAAGATATGGGAAAGGGAAAAACGGCAACCCAGAATTAAACAAAAGATCAGTACCTAGAAGATCAGGGAAAATATGCAGTCTCCTAAGGAAAAAGATGATCTGCAGGCTAGGAAGACGTTATCAATTGTTGGAATGTATTACTATATAGAATGGATGGTTGTCAACTGAAAGAGAGTTTAGCAGACAGAAAGCTTAGAAAACATTTAGGGGTGAAAGGCTCCAGAGAGCAAAGATCTTTAGTCACTGAAATCGGAAAATTCCCATCCAATCGGCAAAGCTATTCTTTTGATAAATTGAGTATGTTTATCTATCTTTCTCTGGATACATCACACACTTTCATTCAATTAAACTTCCTCATTATCGTTCCATGTTCACCAAGCAGTCTTGTGAAATTGACTTGATTGTAATATCTGACAGCTTGTTTCTCTGTCCTGAAACTCTAGCTCTTGGTGAAGCACATTTTCTATTCCACCTCCTCCACATCATGCCATCTTGTTTTTCTTAATCCATATGGTTTGGAGGAACAGATTGCACACTCTACTTTGGAGGATGAACATTTGACACATGCCAGGCTAATGCAAGCATTCCCTTACCTTGGGCTGCAGTAACTGTTCAGATATGAGCACCCAGTATTTGCTTCATCAGTTAAATCCATGTTAAAGATTTTGGCTGGATTCTTGGGAAAGAGGGGATCGTCTCTGCAATCAATGACTGAACAGTGAATGTGAGCCTAAAGTTGTCTGAGAGTAAAACCAACTCAGATGGACATAAAAAGATTCAGTGTTGTGGATATTATTTAAAGCACTGGGTACACCTCTGAACTTTTAATTCATGTTAGCCAATATATTCTTTATCTTAGACAATGATATCTGTACTCTTAGTTGTATTTTTGTATCTATTGAGTTTTTGATGATTATTCTTAAATTTTACATTAGAAAAGATGAGGAAATATATCTGTATGATTTTAAAAACTGTTTTTAATGAGATTGTCCATTGTGTGGTGTTACCAATGATCTCTAACACAAGGATTTAGGGCGTGAATTCCTTTTAGAATTTTAATTATAGGATCAAAGAAAATTCTTTATCAAAATAAAGTCTGGTTTTTAATTTTATTCCATAATGAGATAAATATATCCCAACTTATTTCACTTCTTCCCTTGGTTGCCAAGATGCAGAGAACCAAATTTCAAGTTCAAACTTGGTGCTGATATATCCAGTGGTTCTGAAACATGTATCTTTCTCTTTTTTGTTAATTGGTACATGTTTGCCACACAAGATGATTGCATTCTTCTTGGGGGCTTGGTTTATATAGATAACACATCTTAATTTTTTTTACTTCCCCTCACTTTGCTTCCCCTCCCTCCATCTCTTCTTCCCCAATAGCTCTATTTTCAGGATATTATAATATTTCAACCCACAATGAATATATTTTAAATTCAATGGAGCATAACATTTATTAACAATTAACTCTAGCATCCCTTTTAGCTTTGGAATTCTCAATAATATATTGCAAATGTGTACAAAATCTCATTTTTATCCATACTTTCATGACTAAGAAAGAACCACAAATTATCAGATGTAAAAAGGACATTAAAGGTCATCTGTTTAAAAATTTTATAACACATATAAAGATTAAGTTATTTGCTCAAGATTACATAGCTAGCTATGATCAGATCAAGGACTGGCACTCTGTCTAAGTCCTAATTTTCAATCTACTGTTTTGTTTGTATAATTTATCATATCCAAAATAAAAAATAATTTTAATAGACAATCCCAGTCAAGAAACCTACATCCTGTCTTGGTTTCCTATCAATAAATTCTGCTCTCCCTTGTAATGATGTTTCATTTCATTTTCAAATTGCCTGTGTCTTGCTTCATATCTTCTAATGCACAAATACATTCTAAACAAAAATTTAATAGTTTAGGCCATCATATTTTGTCAGCCTCCTCCTTAAATAATGGGGTTCCCTCTTTTTGTTTATGTAGATTCCTTCACCCCATGGCTAATATTAATTCAAATTGTTTCTGTTGCCCTTGCCTTTCTGTTCTAAGCTCAAATTACCTCAAAGAATCCTGTCAAGTGTGTTAGTATGCCCTCACCCAAGAGAGCCTCCATGACTGTTCAGCATAATGAGAAGTGGGGTGTCTATTTCTTGAGAGTTAATTGGAGTTGGCTGACCAAAAATGTGAAGGTTTATTTCCTGACCTTTTCTTAAATGAACACGTAACTCAAGCCTAAAGAGGAAAGGTGGAATTTAGGTGAAAGGAGTCCAACCTTCTGTAGCTGAATAAGTGGCAGGTCTCCTTGTGTATTACTCCACTTACCTTCAGCCTGGACAGTACTTTCAAAGCTCAGCTGGCTTTTTATCCTTGCTATATTATATAATGCTTAAGTGGAAATAGTGGGCTCCCCATCGTAATGATAAATTAAGGTGCACTGCTTGGAGAGAAAAATGCAATAGGTCAAAAGATATATAGGCCAATACACATGCATGCCCACACACGCGCACACACACACACACACACACACACACACACACCCGGGCATGGTTGTAAACATCTGTAATCCCAGCACCCAGGAGATTAAGGCACGAAGATGGCCTCGAGTTCGAGGCCAGCCTGGGCTACACAGCAAGTTCAAAGCAAGCCTGAACTACGTAGCAAGACTCTATCTCACAAAACCTATAGATGACAGATAGTTAAATAGATGGTAGTTTAAAGACTCCAAACAGAATAATGACAGGGAAAGGGAGAGTTAATTATTAGTACTTGAAAGTACACATGTATACATATATCACATTATCACACTGTACCCACAAATACATACATTTAATATAGTAATTTTAAAGCTAAAAGGCTTTGCATCTTTATCTTTCATAAATAATTATTTTTCCAGCTGTGCTAGACTTCAGTAATATAGTAATCAAGCATTTCTGGGCTCAATATTACTTCTTTCAACAACACTCATCCTGCCTTACTTAGTGTCCCCTTCATAGAATGAAGGAAAGAAAATACTAGCCTTTATTGATCACTTACTATAGACACTCTACGAGGCACATTCACATACTGCCTTTCATTAATTCTATCATTAAGTTTGACTGGTAAGCATGAGCAACCTTCTTCCCAAAGACTGAGAAGCTGAGTCTTCCTAGAGAGAGTAAGGAAACTGCCTAAATGGTAAGTTTCCTTTAACATAGTAAACAGCACTGCTAGAAGCAGAAACCCAGACAGTCTGAGCCTGTTTCCTACTCTTCTCATTTTACCGTACTGTCTCTCTTAATAGTCTAAGTCATGCTAGGAGCACAAGTGTTAACAGCCTGAAGATTGGTAGAAAAAGATGGAATGGCTAAAGATGAATTTTAAGACAGTGCAATACTTTGTTAGAACAGATTACTTTGCAAAAAGGATTCTTCTCCAACATTCTTCAAACAGCACAACCAATTACTCTGCTTCTGCATAACAGCAGAGAGGCTTGGTGGGGCTTTGAAAATCTTTTCAAACTAATGCCAAGAATATGTTGCTGGTATTTCTGCTCCTATTGGGCCTTGCATAATAAATACACTCTGAACAACAGTTTAAGTATTTCAAGCACACATGGCTTAAGTTTGTCTTTCATCTTTTAAAATATATACACACACTCATGCACATACATATGCGCACAAACACGAACACACACACACCATAATCTTATATTCTTTAAATGTCTGATAATTGTCAAGAAGTCAGACATTGGGTTTTAATAGCCTGTTGGGACAAGCTCTTCAGTGGCCTGGCTCTAACAGCCGTGTCAAGAATAGTTCAGGGTTATGAAAAGTGAAGGCAAATGTGTGCTACATATGCTGTCAAGAGAATACCAAGCTGCTGACACACTGATAAGTTTTCCCTGCTTCCAATCTTCAACCTCTACTTTGATCTGCCTTCTTAAAATCTTCACGTACATTCCAACACATTCTACTTCTGAACCTAATCAGTTTCTCATTTGCGATTTGAAAACAAAGAGACATTACAGACTGGAATCCCCTACGTGCTAATTCTCACACACACACACACACAGACACACAGTGCATAGCCTGAATAACCATTTTAGCTCCTCTGACTGATAATGGTGGTTATTTTTCACTGATTCATGCAAATTTACTCTGTTACATAATCGCGGAAAGCAACATTTCCTTTTAAGCAAGTGTTTTGCTTTCCATCTCTTGATTTTCATAACATTGTCAGGTATGTGGAACATAGTTCCACTTAATATTTGTGGAAAAGGAAATTAATATGTTGAGAAAGTATCAGAAAACACATAGGGCGAATATTTTTCAAATAAAATCTTTATATCGAGCACATGCTTTAGAGCTCAGTAACGAATGCCTCTGGGTGCCCCATGCCACGGCCTCTAGCCCTACCTCTGAGTTCAGCTCCTTTCACACACGACTTCATGCAGGCAGATTTTCTACCTCGAGCCTGTGCAGTTTGAGGTCTTTCTCCTGTGTGCTTCGAGGCCTTCTTTATGTGGTTCTGTAGCCAGGTTAGTCCTTAAACAAATGCAGTCTAGACCACTGGAGCATGAAAGTGACTAAATCTTCCATCTGTCTTTTCAGGTAGATTATTCTAGGAGGCATTTTTGTATGTTTCTCAGGAAACTTCAGTAAAATTGAGCCACTGATGCTCAGAGCAGTGACTTTAAAAATGTATTCTTACGTTGCCTTTTCTTCTCTTAGTCTTCCTACTCTCATACTTTCTTTTCTAGGCTCGCAGACCAAATAATCTGCCTTCACCCAACCTCTGTTTTCAGGGGAACTTAAATTAAAACAATTTCAAACAGATGACAATTTAAATTATGGTACTGCTGCTTATTAGTTACGTAGATTTAGACAACTTACTAAATTTCTATAAATATCAATTTCTTAATGGTTAGACTACCTATTTTTTTTAACAGCCAGTGAGTACAGCAATAGTATATAACATACACAGTTTTGGAACACTTAAATGGAATAATGTATATAAAATGCTTAGCACAGTGACTGGCCTATAGTGAATGATTAGTTAAATGATGATTTTAAATACCATACAGCCTTTAACTAAGCTGCTATATATTTGAATAAATTAGACATATTATAATTTTAATTATATTAATTATATTTTAATTAATGAATTATATGCTTATAATTAGACATATTATAAAAGAATATGAGGTCTTTTTAATATAAGCATCTTTGATTGGCAAAATGGAGTCACAAAAATGTTGATATCCTAATCTTTGGATTCCAATAATATGTTGGTCCATGATGAAAGAGAATACAAATAATTAATCCAGGACCTTCAGCTAGGAAGATTATCCTAGGTTGTTGGTGGCGAACATTTTACAGAGGAGTGCTCAAACTGCAACCCAAATCCCACTTGTTTATCATGAAGTGCCAACACTGCAATTAAACCTGAATACTGAGGTTTTAGTTTAGGAAAAAAACAATTCATACATTAACATCTTTTATCGTAAAAGAAAAATAACACGCATGCCATAGGTTTGCCAGCACTGTCTTAGGTTATCCAGATGGCCTCCAACGAATCACATGAGCCCTTAAAAACGGAAAATATTCTCTAGCTAGTGTTAGGGAGATGCAATAGAAGAGCCACAAAGATCAGCAGAAGTTAGAGAGATCTGACACACGGTGCTTGTTTAGAGATGGAGAAGACTATGTGACAAGACCGGAAATCAGTAAGGAAACGGGGACCTCAATCTTCCAATCTCAAAGAACTGAGATCTCTCACCAATCTAAATGAGCTTGGAAGCAGATTCTTCCTAGACCTTTAAAAGAGCCCAGCCTGAGCAAGGACTGTACTCTGGCACTTGTGAAAGCCTGAAGGAGAACTAGCTGAGCCACCTGTGTTTGAATCCTCACCCAGGGAAGCTGTCAGAAAGTACATTGTTGTGTTAAGTTGCTAAACGTGTGATTGTTTATACAGCAACAGAAAATCAGTGTGGTAGCATGGTACCTTTAGCAAAATTGAGTAGATCATAAAGCAAACCAGAATGAATTCCTGAGTAAAAACATAATAAATCAAATTCTCCATACAAAGCAATACATTTAGAAATAAATGTACATACAGATCAGAAACTGCTTTAAAATGTTAGTAATAAGCAAAATGGTCCTTAAGTAAAGTGTTCAAAGGGAAAAGCCACTCCCTATTTGCAGAACTTTGGAGAAGGGCTAATGGCGAATGACCGTGTGACAGGCTGAAACATTTGGGATGGGCAAAAGGTGTATTGCAAGACAAAATCCCTAAACATGTTCATGAGATAACAAACAAACGGCATTATAATTTAAGTACAAAGCAAATTAAAAAGTACATGTAAGCTATAGAGAATAAAGGTGTTAAAATTAAAAGGAATAACGGAATTTGAAAGTAGAAAAAGAAACAGTAGCTCTGAGTAAGTCATCAAGTATTTTGATAAACAATAGAAAAACCTCACTGTGGTGGCACATGCTTCTGTAATCCAGCTAATTAGGAGACTGAAATGGGAGGATTTCCAGTTCAAGGTCAGATCGGTTTAGGTACTAGAACTTTGTCTTAAAAGTAAAATAAAATAAAATTTTAAAAAATAAAGAAAAGATAAAACATTACTTTTTATCATCAATAAAATGAGAAGGGAAATAGAAATATAGAATATAAAGAATACAGAAGAACCATAGATAAAAATGTAAGGTAATAGATGAGTATCACTTCGCTAATAAATTTGAAAATCTGAGTGAAATGTTTTTATATTCATATAATAATTTCCAAAATTGATTTAAAAAGAGAAAAATCTAAAAAAAAGTGGGAGATGAGAAAATGATTAAATAATACTGAGCACCGACAATTTCACTGGAAAATTATTTCACATCTTCAATTAGAAAATAATTCCAATGTTATTCATATTGTGTCAGATCATAGAATAAAAAGGAAACTTTGTTATATACAGCCAGCATTTGTCTGGCAAACCATAAAAGGGTTAAAAATAAGAAGCATAAAAATAGAGAAAAATTTTACTTCTCAATACAGATGTGAACATTTGAAGTATGTTATAAATAAATAGATTCCAAGAGTAAAATAAAATAGAACATAAACAAATAGATTTTATTCTAAGACTGTAAGATAGCTCAATATTAGGAAATCAAATGACATTTACATAGTAAAAACAAGTCCAAAAAGGAAAATAAAACATATGATCATGTTGACAGATGCCAGAAACAATTAAATACAAATCACTCATAAAAAAGTAAAATAAAATGCAAATATGATTTATTAAAGTAGCATCTAGCATCATATCTAATAGTCAAGCACTACAAACACTTCTGTTCTAACCAGAAAAAAATACAATGGTCCCAGAAACCACAAGTATTGTGTAATTATTTATCATTTTTTCTGGCATTTGTATATAAAACAATAATACAAGATGATACAATTAAAGATAAAGTAAAATAAAGTGTCACATTATTATCTACTGATAAGTTACCCTATATCTAGAAGAACCAGGAGGGATGGCTGAACAAAACAAACAAAGCACATACGAGCATTTAGTAACTTCAGTGACTACTTCTATGGACAGAGTCGTAGCCTCTCAAGTTTGTATGTTGAATCTTTAATTATAGTATCATGACTTTATTAGGAGATAGCATCTATAAGAAGGAAATTCCATTCATATACTATCTAGTAGAGCCCTGCCACAATAAGATTAGAGTGCTTAAAAGAAAACAGAGAGCTTACTCCGTTGTGTGTGCACAGAGGGGTTATATGAGCCCACACGGAGATGGAAGACACCTGTAAAACAAGGGCCTCGGAATGAAATCTACTTGCCAGGACCCCGATTTTGGACTTCCCAGCCTCCAGAACTGTGAGAAAAAAACTTTTGTTGTTTAAACCGCCCAGCCTATATTATCTGTTATGGCAACTAGATCTGCCTATACAACTACCTATTTTAGTAGACAAAATTGGTACGATTCCATATGATTGACACATGCTTATACATTTGTCTTCATCATATATACATATACGTATGTGTGTGTGAGTGTGTGTTTCTGGAATATTTTATTAAATATTTTAAAAGATTAGGTTGGAAAAATACTTATGAAACAACAGAGTAAAATCAGATTATAAATAATAATTACGTAAGTAAAATATAAAAGAAAAATTATGTGTTTTCATACACAAATCACATCCTATTTATAATAACAACAAAAACATTAATAAATATGGAATGGACAATAAATAGAGCCTATAATTTTTTTAAAAACTATAAAAATTATGTGAGAGACATAGAAGAGACTGCTGGGTTTGGGCCAGCAAACTCTGTTAAGAGAGAGGAATAAAGACGGGGGGAAAAAAAAGACAGGGGACACAGAATATCTTTGTTGGGGCCCAAGGGGTTTTGCCTGTTCTGACTGAAGTCCTGAACTGACTCAAACCCCTAGATTTATTGAGGAGCAACAAAGGACAGAATGCTTGTTTTAGGTAGCTAGCAAGGCAGGCAGCAAGGAACAGGGGCAGTTTGGGTGAATGATTAACCTTTATCTGATTGTTCCCAGGGGATATTCCTCATCTTCCCTTTAAGGTCTCTCTCTGCTCAGATTGGCAAGACATCCTGTCTTCAAGACATTCTGGCACCCCAAAGTTAGCAGTCTTCTGCTCCCCAGGAGTCAACCTGAGCAGACATGGACTGCTGGGTGACATACGGAAACCTACAAGAGACTAATAAATGGAACCACGCACTCCTTCTTCTTTCTCAAAGTGTAAAAATTTAAACACCCCCTAAATTAATTAATAAACAAATATAATCTGAAACAGAACACCTGTGAGAAGTGCTTCGGTAACTTGGAAAATTATTTAATGTTTATCTGAAAGAGTAAATATTCAATAGTTAGAAAACTTCTGAAAAGGGGAATCAGAAAGAGCATTGTCTTATCAAATTTCAAAACCTACCATAATTCTGTACAGAAATTAAAACTGTATTGCTGGTAGAGATATAACAAAGCAGATTAGAAATTTCAGTTAGGCTATTACGTTCATGAAAGGTTCAGTGTTCTAGTGGAATATACCATTAGAACTCCTCAGTTTAGAACAATATTTAAGCATGTGTTTTGGAGTCAGTCAGTCTTGGGTTCAAACCCTTACTCTCCAGTTTACTAGCTGTGTGACCTTCACCGATGTACTCAATCTCTATGAATATTAATTTCATCATCTGTATAATGGGATGGTAATATAGTCTAATGAAATAATGTATGTGCCCAGCACATAGTAAATTCTTAGTCATAATAGATTCTGGATTCCTGTTTTACTCCTTACATCAAATTAAATTACAGGTGAATCAAAGGTTAATGTATGTAACAAGTAAAGAAAATAGGAATGATAGAGCCAGGCACAATGGTGCATACCTGTAATCCCAGTACTTGGAAAGCTGAGACAGGAGGATAGCCATGAGTTAGAGGCCAGCCTGACCTACATGGTGAGTTCAAGGCCAGCATGAACTATACAGAGCAAGACCCTATTTCAACCCTCCCCCCAAAAGGAATGAAAATAGAAATGAATAGAAATATTATGATTGGAAATCATAAATGAAAAATGGTACATTTGATATAATAAATAAATTCTGTATAAGGAAAATTAAATGATTACAAGTTGAAAGACAACAAAGTTGGGAGACTCGGGGTGTAGGTCAGTGGTAGAGTAGTTGCTTAGCATGGTGAGATCTTGGGTTTTATCTTGAACCCCTAAAAAAAATTGGGAAAAAGTTATGCAACATATGTGCCAAAGTACGACTCTTCAAAGAGTAAAAGAAAAAAAAAAACCTTTAAAACAAATATGCAAAGGATAAGTTTCTGAATCAAAGGTTAATCAAGACTGAAGAGTGGTGAAGGCACAGGTTTGGTGCTGATGTTGGCAGAAGGTGAAGAACAAAAAGTTCTGTTTGGGGCTAATTTCGAATATGATATGCCTATTAGACATGCAGGAAAGATGTTAGGTAGGGTTTAGTTATCCTGTGCTTCTGCCTTGAATTCTTTTCCACCTCTGTGTTTCTTTTAACTAACATTAGAGGCTATCTTAAAGGTCACTCTTTCAGAGAAACTTTCCCTGATCTTGCCAGCCTAAGTCAGGTTCCTATTATCTATCTTATTGTACTATTGTTTTCTTTTATACTGCTTATCACAATACGGTTAACTAATTCTCCTCGCGAGTACTCTGTAAAACGCATAGCTGAAGTCTGAGCTCAGGGACACAGGAAGGTGGTGAGTATGGGAAGTTTCCAGCAATTGCTGGGCCTTTGTATCTGGACTTGATTTTAAGTGTTAGACTCTAGCTTTTGAAGAGCTGTTAGGAGGGGAGGAAATCACCATCTCAGTCTTAGTTAAACTGGGCTACTCTGACGACTGAAACTAGTGTAGATTCCAGTTATGACAAATCTTAATCACAGAAACAAAACAAAACAAAACAAAAACCAGATGACCAGTTGAACTGGGGACGTAAAATTTGAGAGCATTTAACAAGTTTGGTACTGGATCCACTGACTAAATAGGGATCTTTAAATTCATCATGCACTAGTCCATTTTTTTCCAGAGCCTGCTGAAGATGTAGCTTTTAAATTGGGTGGTACAGAGGGTATAAAGATGCCTAATTATGGGGATTTTAAAGTATAGTTTAAGGGAACTAGTTGCATCATTATATTGCATCCCTCTAAAACCACCACAAAACAATTATTTGGTTTTGTGTTAGGTATTTGGATGAATTTTGACTTTTTTGACCATTAATTCTGTGTCCCAGATGTATTCAGTCTTGATTTTCATAAACATTTTTTCTATAAATATTTGTGACCAGCCAGTGATCTGACATTTGTAGAAGCTTTGAAATGGAGTCATGCAATTGAAACATGGACCTTGTTTGTTAGCTGACATTATTTCCAGTTGCAAAAGGATGTTGTTATGTCTGTGTTTGGCTAATGTCTTCATTAATTACTTTGAGAAGAAGTTAAATGGCACGTTAATTAAATTTGAAGTGATGGTAAAGGAGAAAGTGTTTCGAACATTACTGAGACTCCAAATAATAACCTCTCTGGAAGAGGTTGAGGGTATAAGCAGGCAAGAAAGCCAGATTTAACCTATCAAGTAGAAGCAATCATGCAGAGAAAATGATAAAAAATAAGATATTTTAGTCTAAGGAGAGTACTGACTGGAAATCAGCCATGCTGTGAGCATTTGGCAGTCACTAGAATAGAATTAGGCTAAATAAAATTCTCGAGCAAGGAGTGAAAAGATTCACACTGAATTCCTAACTTCTGTCTAAAAAAGTATATTTTACTTTAAAGTCTCGTTCTAAGGGTTGGCGTAGCTCATGCAGGACTGCAGCCTTTAGAAACAGAGCTCATGATCTGAAAGAGTTTCATCGAGGTCGCTGTGGTGAACAAATATCTCTATAGCATGCATGACAGAAATTACGTAAACAAAACTTAACCAGCAGTTCCCCATCTTTGAGGGTGCTTTGGAATAAAGGTAAATAATAAGATCAATCCACATTTTGAAGCCAGTGTTGCTCAAGAATCATTTGCTTCAGAACCATATGTAGTGCTTTCTAAAATGCTGGTTTCTAGACTCTAGTCCAGACCTACTGAAACAGAGTCCCTGGACACAGGTACGTGCAATCTGGATTTTAAATGAGAGATGTTTTTCTTTCCCTTTACATAACAACTTTTGGGAAACACTGATCGATGTTATCAGGACACCACAGTAAAAGTGATGAGTTAAAGAAATATATAAAATAAGACCCCTATCTTACTGTGGAAAGCTGATTGTAATGCTCTGGAATGGAAAGGCAAAAATTATCAGGAATTGGCAAACTCCATAAAAAGGAAAGACGTAGATAGCATAATCAAATTTACTGTGTGTAGTTTCATAAGGTGAGTACTGTACAACTCCATGGTGCATCATCCACATAGATTACAGGGTGAGTAGCAACCCCTGGATTTGTGCGGTGAAGATCCTGAGACAGTATTTTAAACGTACCCGGTTAGTAGTAGCATCAGTTCTATTTCAGAAAGAGGTAAGTCATTCATTTCTATTACACTCTAAACGAAAAGACACGTTTTTCTTGCTTTATGTTCACTGGACTTTATAAATTTGATATTCAAGGTGCCCTGATATTGAGATAAGGATGGCATTGGAAATCAGCATATACTATGATAATATAGTCACATTTTTGTCCATAAATAAGTCTCCAATTATTTAGACTTGGGTGAATCATAGTTTTGTAAACTACAGAGTTGAGGGCCAAAGCCTGCTCTAAGAAATCTTCCAGTAAATTATATCAAGCTAATGAAAGCCACTCTGAAACTATCAGCCAGCTTTGCCCTTGTCATGACTACAGCTGCCACACTGTCATATTACATATTTTTTGTGGTAAAAGAAAAAAATTCAGTGTCTAAGTAAATAAGAAAAGGCACAGACAGCTTGATGAGCCATAGATTCCATTTAGAAAATTTTCTCTCACATGCAATTTTTTTTTGCACCTGCAACCAGATTGTAACCTTGAGAAGATCTTATGAACAAAATTAGAGGCCACAGTGGAAAATTTACTTCTGAGAGTAGGTCATCAAAAAGAGCATGCTGAGTCCAGATGCAGAGGAAATTAGAACCTTTGTTTGTTCTCTCTTTGAGGACAACTGTGCCCTCTGTGAAAATTACATAGCCCCTCCTTACACTGTACAAGGGGGAGAGAAGTCCATTAACAAAACAAGTAAGAAAGATACTGGAGCACAAAATTAGGAGGATGAGGGAGAAAAATAGTCGAGTTTGAAAACTGCTGAGTCATTAGGGCTGACTGAAGAAGTGGAGGAACAAGAGAAGGAAAAGTTGTTACCTGACCTAAGAGAGCACGTGGAACTCTGAAATAGTGACCAGGAGGTGATGGCTTCTCACATAGGTTTCCTTTCTCTTAAAAATCATCTTTACTTGACCCTGTCACCCTTTCTATATTCCTTTTCTTTCCTTCATTTTACAACTAGACTTTTTTCTTTACAAGTTAGCTCTTTAGGTTTACCACCTAGTTTCTGCTAAGCCTCTTAAACCCTAATTTAAATACATTTTTTTCTGAAATTTCTTCCCATCATTTTACTAAATTAACACTTTTTAAAGTCACCTGTGTCATATGAAACCTGTATTTCCAGCTCCAAATCTCTTCATATAGATAGATAGGTAGATAGATCCCCTGAATATAACAAAAACATCAACAGAAATAAAAGCAATACTAATAACAAGACAGATTATATTATTGAACATCTAAGCACTGTACCATGTACTTTTTTGTGTGTGTGTGTGTGTGGTGCCAGGGATCGAACTCAGGCCCTTGTGCTTGCAAGGCAAGCACTCTAATCACTGAGCTAAATCCCCAGCCCTGTACCATGTACTTTGCACGTATTGACTCTTGTTTCTCTCAGTAGTCCTACAAGGTCAGTATTACAATTATTCTTATTATACAGATAGTAAAAGCAATTTAAGTAACCATTGGCCAATAGCTTAGCAACAAGATGCTCTTTTTTGAGAATGCCTTCTGACATTTTGTAATAACAGAACCTTTTCTTGCCTTGTTTTGTATGGTAAAATAAGTTCCTACCTTGTTCTCTAATGCCCGTATCTAGGTCCATATTTTCTCCTGTGCTTGATCATTCGCAAGCATTCCACTTCTTTCGAGATTATATTCTTAAGTTTTATTATGCATTATTTATTCCCAGATCCTAGAATCCAGACCTAGAATTTTATTCCCCATGTCAAGTGCTCTCTGATTTCTCTGACAGCGCCTGTGTATCTGCCTGGACCTGAGAATTGCTGCACATGGCCAAGCAAAATGTCCATGGTGAAGTGAGGGAGCCCTTTGGACTTGTGAACAAGGCAGCCCTAACTAGAATTTTACCCCTTGTGTGCTGATGTGCTATCCACCCATTTGACTTTTTATAACACCATGTTCCACCTATGAGTGGGAAATTTACCTTGCTTTTCTTAGCAGACCTCCCTGACTTCAATTTTCTGCCCTTTGGGACTGCCTATTAATGCCTGCTGTTTAAATACTGCTGGCAATGAAAACAAATGCAATTATTTTGAAACATTAAAATTTCCCAGAAAAAATCAAGTTGTCAGGATGACAAAAATCACAATATTCAAGGATATTTGAAATAGCTTATTGTTAAAGTTCTGGTTTCCACTCTGATCATTTGAGAGCACATATACACCTAGGAAGCCTTGGCAGCTTACAATGTATTTCTCATTGTATTAATCTTAGTAAGAGAACTATTTTAAATGTATAGCATCAGAAAAGTAAAACAAATAATTACTAATGTTTTCTTTTATAATTCATATACATATACTGTATCGAGAATGTTTTAGAGTGACTAAGAATGGAACCTGAAAAGAAATTACATTCTTTCTATAATTTCACTTAATAGACTCACTGACTGAAAAAGGTGATTCACGGTGGAGGGTTTATTTTGTTTACATATTGGAAACTTTGTTTAGGCTGCTTTTATATGGTCATTCTGAAATTTCTTAATTAAAAAGACAAGTACTGTCAATGGCTGTCATGAGAAAGCACATTATCTATACATCAGATAATGGTAATTCAAATACTATGGTTTTGCTATTAACTCCTCTGGGAAAAGTGTTGACATTTTGTAAAAGTTACACACAAATCATTTGTTAAGTTGCATCAAATGAAGTTTGTGAAGTGTAGAGATAAGTTGACTAGAATAAATCTGCAGGTTTGGTGAGGAATAACTCTGCGCTTCTCCGAATGTTAGGAAGTTCACGGCACTGGATCATGGATTTATCATGGATGCCTATTCATTTCATTACCAACCAGGAGTTTCAAAACATATTTAAGGCTTCTGCTCCTAAATACTTCTTTGTCTCAACTACTTTGAAAACTCATTTCAGTTTTATTTTTAAAATGTGGAGGTGAAAGCCAGAGAATAGGTAGGAACATCCTCATTGACTATAAAGAGAGTAACACAAGTGTTATCATTTTCTCACCTCGTGTAAACTGCCTCATTGATAGAGCGTTTTTGATTGTGTTGTATTCTCGCAAAGTGTTGCTGATCAATATTGGCTAAGAGCACAGATTCATAGCAATCATTCTGCTCTGAGGCATATAATTGGAACATGTAATTCTCTAGCCTGCTTAATATAAATGACAACCAATACCATCATATCTTTGTTTAAAGTTTATTAAGTGGGATGGGAATCACAAATATCTGAGATCTTTGCTGCTTCAGTGGCTAAGCTGAGTACTTTTCTCTCTCCAGCCTCCTTCCATAATTCCCCAAAGGCAGCTTTATTGTGTTATCAAATTTGAGGTAGCTTGCTTCATTGGCATTTATGATTTTGAAGCAATAGCAATCTTAGGTAAATTTGATGGTACAGAAAGCAATAGCATGAAGTTTTTCCTTTTATTTCTTTGCAACAAAGCAAGGTAAGGGCATTATTTTCAGAGCCAAGAAATTTTATTCCAGGTAAACCCTTTTTGTTTTAGTAAGTGGAATTACATCAGAAGAGGATGTTCAGTGCCCAAAGCTAGAGTTCTCCACATTTAATCAGTTGATATTCAGAGAGGAACAGTTTAGTAAGCTATAATGATACTCAGAAATTCCCCTTGGAAGTATATGACACTTTTGACCTTGTGATATTTTTTTCATCACTTAAAGCGATCTAGTCCACTGATTAGTTTTATTATAATTAAGCTGGTATAATAAAAAGAGTCCAAAATGCACTGGTTGCAATATGAGAGAACTAATTTTCTGTCTCACAAAAAAGTCCAAGGTGGTCAAGGGCATGCAGCTCTGTCCTTAAGGAAATGACCCACGAGCTGTGTGCTGCACTTCTCACATCACATTGTCCAGGGTGGGCATCCCTAACTGCAGAGAAGTGGGCAAGCAGAGCTTCTGGCTGACTATCTATGTGGAGAGAAGGAAAGAATAGGTACTAGGGGACATTTAACAACCTGTAAAATGTGTTTTTTAAGGGAATATTTGTAACTATAGTACAACATACTAAAATAGAGGAAAGGAAATTTCTGAATAAGTAGCTCAGTTCAAATTAACTGGATATCTATAGAAATAGAACTCATTTCATCATTTGATAAGTATGATGATGAAGATAGAAGCAAATATATTTACCAAATTGTCGAGACAGCATGATTTATCTTTTTTTTTGTATTGATAGCCACTTAATCTGAAATAATTGCTGGTGGGTGTTTATATTTACTCAACACCAATGCATTAAGAAATTTCTTTGTGACAAGCACTATACAAGGTACTAGAGATGTGATAAATAAGACATTGCTACTGTTCTGGAGAATATCACAGTATAGTGTGGATATATAGTGTTGGGTAATATCAAATTTTTAGAAATAGTCATTTAAGACTTTTAAAGCATAAACTAGCATAAAAACATTTTTGGGGAATGAAGTCCTATTGTTATTATGTAATTCTAGTTAAATTAGTTTTCAACTTTCAAATTGCTCTTGGAGGAATAGACTTTTTAAAAACAATAATGCTTGTATTTTCTTGCAAGTTTCCACAGCAATAATATGCTCAAGAATGACAGAATATGTGATTGGTTAACAGGAGACACTTCTAAACAAAAAGGATCTGTGACAGTGCCATGTGTCATGGGCCTGATCCTGCAATATAGTGCTTGACTTGGTTGAGTCAGGAAAACTAGTTCTAGTCTTACCTCTGTTTTCTCTGTTTTGTAATTTGTAAAATGGGCATAATGAATCTTCTTCTACTTTATACACTGTGATATTCAAATAGGAGTTAATATATGTGAAAATATTTTACAACTCCTAAAGTATTATTCATTTCTTGGTTATTATTGTTTGTATTAGTCGGCTTTCCTGTTGCTGTGGAAGGACCTGACACCCACAACTTAAAGGACAAGCTTAATTTGGCTGAGGTTTTAGAGGGTGCGTTCTATGTTTGATTAGCTCCAAAGAAGGAATATCGTCATGGAAGCTCGTGGTGGAGAAAAGCTCTTCGCTTTGGCAGCAGGGAAGCAGAGCACAGGGGAAGAGTACCAGTGAGATACCAAGCAAAGGCACACCCCAGGGACCCACCTCCAACTAGGCCCCCCTTCTAACAGCAAATTCTTCTATAGACATCAGTGGATGGATACAATGACGAATATGGTGTCTCCGTGATCCAGTCACTCTTCCAGGCATCTCTTAATCTAGTCAAGTTAACAATTAGGATTAATTCCCACACTGCTCTATCAAAACTTGGTGAATGATATCAGGACATTTGGCATCCTTATCATAGAGAGGACTTGGTCCTAATTCCTAAAAACATTTATACGCCCTTCACAGATGACACAAAGGGACTTGAAAACTGCCAGGAGATGAAGTTAAGGACAGCTGAGATTATGTAGGCTATGGAAATATATTTGAATATTATTCCAAGTAAGTCATTGAAAAGTTTGAAACAGGAAAATAGTATGATCTGATTTTCATTTTGGAAAGATTTATTCTTCTTTGAAGAAAATCAACCTTAGGAGTCAAAATTAAAGGCCAAAGCCAGACGGTTGGAGGACATTCATAGTGGTCCAAGCATAAAATTTCTAGTGGTATGGGCAGGGTGGTGGCTGTGAAGGTGGAGGATAGGAAAAATTTGGAAAGGTTGAAGATAGATTTGATGACATTGACTAATAATGAATCTGTAAGCAAAAATCTTTGCTATTACTACAGTAACACAGGTGAAATGCTTGAAATCTTTTCTCTTTGAACTGTGCGGTGTGCTGTTTTATATGATTTCAACTTCCTTGGTGTTTATGCCTCATGAACTTGTAGACTATCATGGGAAATTTGCTGCAAGAAACGTTTCTTCGATGAAATGATGTGCGTGGGCAGTTGCCTATTTGGCTGGCAACTTGTCAGGAATTCTGATTAGACAGAACTGGCAATCAGCTTGGTTTGCAAGTTCAGGATAGATGTTTTATTACAAAAATATAGAAGTGTGATTTTAAGAAACATTTGGCAAATGAATAATTATAATGTTAAGCAGACTTCCACAAAAGGATGCAAGAAAGCAAGGCCTTATAGATGAATCTGTTTTGGGATCAGCTAGGAAGTAGATGGAACAATATATGAAGGTATGTAAGATTCGGAGAGTAACAGGCTTGAGAGAGTCAAAAGTTATGTTTCAAATGTGTTGAATTTGCATTGCCTATTGGATGCTCTGTCCTGTGGAACTTTTAGCAGTTGAAAATATGACAAGAGTTTAGGGATGAGATTTTGGCAGGAGATAAAAACACAGGTCTGGGACTTGGAATTTAGCTCAGTGGTTAGAGTGTTTGCCTTGCAAGCACAAGGCCCTGAGTTCGATCTCCAGCACAAAAAACAAAACAAAACAAAACAAAAAACCCCTCACAGATCCTGTGTTTATGTATATGTGGTGACTGAGATGCCTATTCTACATCCAAATAATAATACCTGGTAGAAAGTAGAATATGTGTGTTTGAAGCTAAGGGGAGACAACTGTAATAGAGAAACAGATTTTGGAGTCTTCAGCATGTTCATTGGAACTGAAATCATGTGAATGTATAAGGTTGGCCACCACCTGAAAATCTAATGAAAAAATAAAAAAACAAAAAGATGATTCAGCAAGGAATCTAAAGAATATAAAGAGATAAAAGAGGAATACAATTTCTGATTCAAAATGGTAGCTGGAAAATTGAATGAGGAGCCTATTTCTGGAAGCAAGAATTTGCCAACGATGTCAGATCCTTCTGATGAGACAAGTATGACAATGACTTATCTACTGAATTAAATAAAAAGATTTCCTAGGGGTTGGGGATTTAGCTCAGGGGTAGAACACTTGCCTAGCAAGTTCAAGGTCCTCAGTTCAATCCCTAGTGCCCCCCACACCCCCCCAAAAGATATCCTTGATGTCCTTAAAGGGTGAGAGATGTTATAATTCATACTGGGAATGGAGAAACCCAATTATACTGAGGTGGGTACTGAGTGCAGATTAGAAATGGGGATAGCAACTGTAGATTACCCTTTCAAGAATTTTAATTGTGATCTGGAAAAAGTTATGTTTTTAAAATAGGAGGGATTGTGCTCACGGAAAGGACCTAATAGAGTTTGAAGATACAAGAGGGAAAAGGAAATGATCAATAAGTTTCCTAAACAAAAGACAGGTGATGAGAGGATCAAGAGAATAATAGAAAAGTAGATGAGTATGAGGGAAACGATTGCAGGAAACAGTAATCAGAAAATACAAGTAACACAGAACACATACTATTCCTATTGGTTTCTATTTTCTGTGAGGCAAATTGGCCTACTGAGAGTGAAGTGAATGGTGATGTAAGTGGAGAGAGAGAGAGAGAGAGAGAGAGAGAGAGAGAGACGGGGGGCTCTAAGACAATCCTGTCTTTAGTTATAATTCTTACATCTATGTTTGGAGAGCATTGTTTCCAAAAATCTAGTAATTACTAGAACTAGTAGTAGTTCTAGTACTGGCTTGTCAGTTTTTTCAGGTTTTGGCTTTTGTTTCTGTTCTGTGACTAAGCTATGAGAGGCTGAGTCAAGAGCTACTAGCCAGATGCCATTGTAAAAATTCTTCTGAAGGATTTTTCCCCCTCTCAAGCGAACAGGCTCTTAATAGGACATTTTCAAGTGCTAGATCCATACCAGGCCTGTGAGGGAACATGAAACACATTAGCAGCTCTGTAACCTTTTGCAGGTGACATTTTACCAACTCCTACTTGTGTCTACATGTCCCTTTCCCATGGTGGCCCTGTTAGAGACAGGATCTCAGGTGAATAATCATTTTGTCTAACCCTAGGAGACATTTCTTATGTTCTCAAATATTGTTTAGCTCTTTTCCATAGTGCCTTGTTTAGTGCCATACAGTAATGAGACCCCAAATGCTCTCAACTTCGCTTTTATTTTAGCTCCAGCAAGTCATTAAGGGAAGTGATCATGCCAGTGGAGCTCTGATGGCTTAACACAGTACAACCATGTATAAGTCTCTACCTCACTCTATTCTCTTAAATAATTCTTAATACAAGATAATTTTCAGAAAATTTTGCCAAATTCCATATTCCACTAATTTTTTTCTTCTACTTGTATAACCCTTGCAAATTAGCAAATATAATTTTTCTGCTAGCCTTTTGAATGATTGTCCTATTATGATTTGTGTATCTTCTCTTCTCCGTACTCCATAAATAGCTGTGTCATACGTAAACTTCTGCTGATTATTTAAGGTCAAAAATCCGTTGAGGAATCTCCCTGAACATTTGCCTCAAGTTTACTGCATTGATCAAGACTCTGGTTAAATAAACAACAGCCCATGCTAGTTTAAACTAAACAAAGGGGAAAAAAGAAAGAATTAATTGGTTCATATAATTTAGAAGTCTAAAGGTAGATATCAGTTACTGTTGTATCTGGGGCACCAATAGTATTTTCAGAGAGGCTCTCTGCATGTGGCAAGAAAGTTGGCTATAGCCAACCTTAAGTCTATACTTATAGCTTGTGACTCACAAAAAGAGTTTCTCTCATTCCCAATGTGCACACAGAAATTTCACGGTAGAACTCTGGCTACTGATGCTTAAGTCATGAGTCTGTCTCTTGGATAACATAATAGGATGCCATAATTGGCCAGGCCTGGATCATATGTCCATCCATACCTCTAGGAGAGGGTCAGGAACTGTGTTTAAACAGTCTCAGTGGAACCATTCATAGTGTGGGTAAAATGGCTCCTCCAAGGGAAGAATGTTGGTAGATAAAGTTAACTTATCTATTATACATATGATATATTTTAGTTAATATTCTCCATACTACTGTGGCTTAGAAGTTGAATGTTCCCCCAAAGGTCTATATATATGTTTGGTCTACAGAGGGGGTGCTATTGGGAGGTCCTGTGAACGTTTATAAATTAGGTCTAGTGGGAGGTCCTTAGCCCATTGGGAATGTGCCCTCAAAGAGGATTGGAAACCGCCCCCTCCCTCCCCTCCAGCTGCATATGTGACCATCATGATCCTATATGCACTCCTGCTGTGATGTGCCATCATCCATTGCCCTCGCCACAAATGAGCAGATGGAACTGCCATGCCTTTGATTTTTCACAATGCTGAGTTAAATAAACCCTTCTCTTTACAAATTAGTTGCCTCAGGTATTTCATTATAGTAATACAAAGCTGATTAATACATCTGTATTTAAGAAAACATTTTAAACTCAGTAAATGGAAGACCTGGGATTATCACTCAAGACAGAAATCTGAGAGTCTTTTAAAAATATTCTCTAATGCTTATGTTGCACTTACTATAGTCCAGACAGTTTTTGGCATTTTAGAAAATTTAATTCATTAATTCTTAAAACAGCCTGTGAGGTAAGTACTATAATTATGCATATGTTATAGATGAGGAAACTGAAGTAAGCAGAGGTTAAGTAACCTGCCCAAGTGTGGTGGACTGACTGATATGGCCAACGTGAGCGGGAACACCCAGCTGGACTGAGTTTGTGTGGTTCTGTGTGTAGAGGATCCACCGGTGGATTGTTGCCAACACAGCACGAAGGAGAAGGGGAGCAGAAGATAGTGGGCAGCTGTTTTCCAAGAGAAGCTCTGTTGCGGCTGGTTTCCCTGGATGAACTCCACTGTTCTCGTCGCAGGAGGAGCTCCAGGCCTCGCTGTCGTCGGGGATGACTGCTGTTTGCTTCGGAGGAGCTCTGGTCTACATCTCCACTGTGAGTGTCATACCCTGGCTCCAGTATAGATTTCTTCAGCCTTTAAGTGCAGGTATGGATGTACATGGGACTTTGCCATGGGCTCCCAGCCCTTAATTGAATCTTTCAGGTCTCCAGTGCATAGATAGACATTCTGCACTCTTCGTGTATTTCACTTGTGTGTGTGTGTGTGTGCGTGTGTGTGTGCATGTGAATATTGTAATGTGTAAATGTCCTGTACTAAATCTGCTGTCCTGCAAGGTGTGACTGTAGAAAAGTAACTAATACAGTCATGTAGTCAGTGAAGAGAAAATCACAAGCTACGAATCCAGGCTGTCTGGACCCGGTGTTCGAGAGCTTAAACATTTTATGGTAAATACTCTTTTCACTCTTTGACATCTTCTCCCTATCCAATCTAATTTGGTCTCAAACTGCTATTGGGTGTGATCTCTACCTCAATAACAAAATGCAGGTTTATTCCATCTTTATTTCTATATCCACCATAGTTATTTCATCCTTCAGCCCTCCTTGCAAACTCCTGGGGTTGGATTTACCCAGAAAATTGCTATAGCATTTAAACTAATCTCTCCTTGAATTTAGTATTTTGCAACATGTTTTCCAACTCCCTCCAGGGCAAGTATTTTTCTAAAATATATACTTAATCATATTGCTTCCTTAATTAAAAACATTAATTTCTCAAATTTTTAAGTTGAGAACTTCTTGGATTTTTTTCCCTTGGTAGCCTGGGTTTGGGAAGCAGGCAAATTAGAGTCCACATCCTTACTCAGCTCCTTCTTAGCTATGAATCTGGGCAATGCCACTTAACTCTTTAAGCCTTAGTTTTGTCTTAGTCAAATGGGGATAATGGAGGTGCTTGCCTTGTAGGGTTGTAATAAAAGTCAAATGAGGTAATTCATGTTAAAAAATGGACACAAAGTAACTAGTCAATAAAAGTCGACATCTATTGTTATTGTTATTAACTATTACTGCTATCAGTCCATAGATTGATGAAGGAAGTTATATTTTATACCACACAGCAAGTTTAATCTAGAATTATTCATGAGATCTTTCTCTTATCTTTTAAAATACTCTAATTGGTAGTCCCCAGCCTCACTTCCTTCTTTTGTCTTCTTTCTCTACCTAGATTCTTATAAATCTTCCAATGGAGCAACAAGCCATTTTTCTCCAAACTTGCCTTCCCAATTAACAAAGCAAAGGCCTAACAGTTTGTCTAATCTGACTTTCTTGGAAAGCATACAGCAAAAATTGAATAATTCTTCAAGCATGACTCTTGTGGGGTCTTGCTCTTTCACCTTGTATTGTTTACTTGGTACTCCCATCCCCATCCCTTCCTTATCCCCACCTAGGCCACTACCCTGCCTCCCATCCTCTATCTAATAAGCACGTCACTTCAATAAGGTTTTCTGCTACTAAGAACAATACGATTTTCTCAAATAGTGCAATTATCATTGTCTTTGGCAGTTAGAAGATTTGGAATTTAGCATATGTATTCTACATTAAATGCATTATTTGATGGTATCTTTAAGTTTCTGATCACATGTTAGCAAAGAATCTTCTAGTTTTGGAGGAATATGCTTACACAGGTTCGTTGATGGCTTTCCGAGATGACATTTAAATAGGTTAATCTCGGTGCGCTGAAGCTTTGAGAATTTGCCATCAACGTGGCAAATTGGAAGATATACTTGTTAATATAGTACTGGTGTGGTTTAAGCAGTAGTATTTGGAAGAAACCATATACAGATTCCCTTGCTATGTGATACAAAGTAAACCCTGAACTTTTCTGAACCTCAGTATCATCTTCTATGAAGTAAAGATAAAAGCATAAGATTATTTTGAGCAATACAAAAACTGAAGTCTCTGGTACACAATACACGCAAGTTTTTCTGTAATTGTTTTTGTGTTTAAAATTCTTTATTGCGGGAAATACATAAAAACATTGACCAAAGTAATAAGCAATCCACATTTAACTATATGTACTTCTAGAAGTTAAAGCTGTCAAGAGCTTAGATCTAGGCGCTCTTAATAGCTATAAAAATTTAGTCAGAGTGGACAAGTGCTAAGAAATGCTCTCCTGACCAATCTATCTGTGTGAATCACCACTGGTCTAGGAAGACACTGTAGCTCCATTGTAGAATTACATCACAACGGAGACTAGTTTGCAGAAAGATCTTTTTGGGATTTCAACTTCTAAACATTTTCTGTGATAACTAAATTAGCCCTACTTAATGCTGAATGCTTCTTTTCACCAAACAAAGTGATTCTCTTTACAGAGAAAAGGTTCAGTAATCTAAGAACTACATGGAAGAGGAAAAATGAGTTACATCAAAAAAGTAGTTTCTCTCCTGTGAATATGCAGCCCCTGCAGATTTTCCCAAGCAAGCATTTGCCAAAGAGTGCTTGACAATTAAATATTGTCCCATTTCTTTAGTGGTAGATGTTCAATACAAAACAACTTGTCAAGATGATAAATGAATCTAATGTGAGATCAAACAAAATCCCCAAAACAAAGCAAAAAAAACAAAACAATGAGCTTCAGACTCTTCTTATGTGAACATGATATTGGATATGGGATTAGCTGGAGTTTAATCAGATTTTTTTATACACTTGTCCCTGAAAGGAAGGAAACTCCCACATTCCAAGCAACTAGGTTGATTTAATTCATCTTTTTCTCAGACCAGATGATCCCAACAAGATTTGATGCTTGTAATTATGTGTAGAAGTTATACCTAGATTTAAAGCAAAGTCCTCATTGCTTTTCGTCTTGATTTTGCTCTAGTTTAAACATCTAGTCAGCCATCATTAATTATTCTTTACCATCAGACTTTTGTTCTCAAGACCCTCAGCCTATCAATCAGATTTTCTTTCTGCCAAGAGGCCTTTTGATGCATGAGTCTTGTCTAAAGGAAAAGTAAGAGGGCTGGGAACTCAATGAGTTATTATTCTACCACACTTGCTTCTTCATGTGGTCATGAATACGTTTACCCTATTAAATTTAGCCTAGTTAAAGGCTACTCATCCTTCAGATCTGTTTAGTCATCACTTTCTCAAGGAACTATTCCCCCAAACCCCGAAAGTAGAGGAAGTTTCCTCGTTATATGCTCTAATTGTTCCCTCTAGTTTTCATTCATATGTTACTATGTTCTTCCACCACGTTATGTTAATATATTAAATTGGCCCGCATGAAACTGCTGATTATGGTGCCAAAAACTGTCAGATTTTACTGGCAGTTTACTATGATTCAACATAAAGTGCCTATTTGTGAGGTTAATTAATTATTTTTCCCTTACTGTACCATGAACTCTGTGAGGTCAGAGACTCTCTTTCATTACCTCCATTTCCCAAGGGTCTAACAAAATGTCTGTCATAAACAGTTGCTCCACAAACACTTGTTGAATGAGTGAAGAAAAGAATGATACCTATAATTCTAAAGATCACTTTTGAAACAAGTACTCAAGATGCTCTAGACTAAAACAGCAATATGTACTGATTGAAATGGAGCCTACTTTATTATTGGGAAGAGTATTGTGTTGTATGTGTGTGTGTGTGCAAGTGTGCGTATGCTGTTGGAGACTGAATCTAGCAGTGTGTGGACACTAGGCCAATAGCCTATACTGAGCTATATGCCCAGGCCATTTTTCTTTTCTTTCTTTTCTTTTTTTTTTTTTT
>QZML01001741.1:180427-196946 GCA_016801275.1 Hystrix brachyura
AAAAAAAAAAAAAAAAAAAAAAAAAAAAAAAAAAAAAAAGAAACCTAAGATTTTCAGGTGTGAACCATTAGTTTATCTTTTCTCTCTTCTTTTTCTAATTCACTTTTTATTTTCCTGGCCATTTGCTTCATTTTAGGGTAAGCTCCTACTAAGGACTACTCTATTATTTGTCATTTCATCAAAAATATTTTTATTTATAGCAAATACTTTTCAAGTTAATTATGGGAAATTTTGAAAATACAGAATATATAAAGAGAAAATAAGAGTCACTTATAATACTGCATAAACAGGAATGAGTACTCAGCTTTTTGATATATTACTATAAATATAAACATAAATATATTAATGTAGAATAATAGTGTTATAATTCTATAACCTTTAATCTGCAATTTACTTTTCCTGTCAATAATATATGATGAATATTTTTTCAGATCAACACTTAATTCTTCTACATTAATTTTAAGGATTAAAAATATTCCATCATATAAAAATGTCTTATATCATGTGAAAACTGTGTTCAAAATATTGTGCTTTAATACAAATGATGAGCTAGAAACAGCTCTAGTGAAGGATTTAGGCCTATTCTGTAAAAACTGAGTCTGGAGATTCATTAATGAAAAGAGTGGTTGTTTTTGATAAGTACTTTGGGAGTGAAAGTTTTAATCTCTAAAAATATGGGTTGAAAAAAACTTGTCCCCAAAAGATTGCTAAAGAAATTGCAGCAGGAATATAGATCTGGGGCTGAAGGAACAGAAATGACAGGAAAATAAGGAGAAAGAATTTTCTAGGTAACATGGAAAAGGGCCAGAGCCTGTATGAGGACATGTCCTGAGACATGATGCAACAGGCAGGGTAACTGAATGATTCTGAGAAGTGGAGATCAGTAATATCTAATATGTTTATATATATAACTATCATATAAAATCTTCGTTTTTCCTAACTCCCAGCAGTCTTATATAGCCATATAATCTTTCATATTCAAATTACATGAAATGAATTGGTGCAAGTCTAAAGGGAGGTGTTATTTGGCACATACCAACTCTGTTGATTCTTTGCAGAGTTTGCAGCATTAGATCAGGAATTAGGCCCAACTCAGGAGTTACACGAAGTGATCTTCAACAAAGTGAACAGAGGCCAAAGGTGGTAATCTGAGTAAAGTGGAGAAATGCAGTTTTAATCTGATTTAGAATAAAGAGTGGCCAGGAAATAAATTCTTGCTTTCTACTGGAAACAAGTAGGGATGTAATAGTAGAAGGCTGGAAGTTGTTGAAAATCTGACATCAAGTTTTCATAATAAAATATGAAAAGTTATATAATAGAAGCATGATCAATATATCATTATTGGGTATAATGTGAATTGACATTTATACACAAAGATTCTCCCATAGCATCTTTCCATTAAACCTCGATTCTTATGTGAGAGTTAGGAAATTGTAACTGTAGGAAACACATTTCCCATTTAAAATACCTATTGTCTTCCCTAGAGCAAGTTTGTCAATAACTTTTCTATAGGATTTAAAATGCTTCTGAAAATATAGCACAACTCATCAATATGGGGTAAATTTAAGTAATATCTTTGCCCTCACTTTCCAAAAGATTTGTTTGTTGTCTCATGTGGTGTTTTGCTGACACTCCCCAAAGAAGTTGTCTATCTTAGTTTGGGATTTGGCGATAGTTTATCTTGTGCTGTAGTAGTATAGTGAATACTTACTTCAATAGCTTGTCATTATACGGTACCACATATACTATGGGTCTAGAATTGTTCCTAAAATAAGATGATTTTGCATAGTAAAAGCCTGAAGTTATGTGTTATCCTTGTATCAAAACGCCAGCATTAAAAAGTAGTTTTGCTGTGTTGGTTTAGTTGATTTTTCCCCACAGAATAAGATCTGTTTCTTAACACTTGCTCTGTCTCTTGCCACTGTAGGAACATGCAACCTCTTGAGTTCCTATGAGATGGTAATTGTTTATAATACTTTTTCATTTTGCAGAAAATGTTTTAGACTTCACTGTTGATTGCAGCTTTGGCAGAAAAAGACTAGTGTGAAGGCATCGAATATGGAAGCAAAAATATCTCCTGTCTGAGACTTAAATATGGAACAGAAGGACAGGTATCAGAATGAATATTTTGAACATTTTCCCTGCCAGAAGGAACAGTTTGAAATCAGATATCAAATTGTAATGGAGTTGTAGAAGCTGAGAACAAATACTAATTGTCAAGTAAGACCAGGAGTAACCGGAGTGGAAAAAAATGAGGTGGTGCAAAGCAGTGAAAGGAAGATGAGTTTGGGGTAATTTATGGCATGATGTATAGAGAGTTAGGAAAATTCCTTTGTTCTAAAGGCTGCTGTCACAGTCATATTGGGTGTGATTTAAGTCAAGATGTCTCAACCTCAGTACTATTATCATTTTGGACCAGACGATTATTTTTTTGTTTGGGGGGGCTGATTTGTATAATCGTGGCTGTTTAATAGCATCCTTGGCCTATACTTACCATATAGCAAAAACATCCCCACCATTGTGAATTCATATGAGCCAAAAATATATCCAACCATTACTAAATGAACTTTGGAGAGGGGGCAAAGTCATCCCAGTTGAGAATCACTGATTTAAAGAATTGACAGAAAGAAGAGTGTTACAATATATACTGTACTTGAGCTATACTTCCCAGATATAGATACATTCATAATACTGGCTTATCATTACCTTCTCTACATCATATTTCCAAAGTTGTACCATCTGTTCTTTCCTGCCTATGAAAATTAAGACTGTTGCTTTGACTTTCCCTGTGGTCTCAGGAGTTCAAACAATAGAGTGATAATAAATTCCATGTGCTCCTTAGGCCAGGACATGTAATCAAGTACTCCCTTCAAATGAATCATATTATCAAGCAAGGAAACCCTGTTGTTGCCTAACATTTAAACATTGTCCAATATGGCTAGAAAAATCCAAAGTAGATATAAAGGTGGTTGCTATGTATATGCACTTCTTATGGGTTTTCTCTTTATTTGGTGTCCCGACTTAGCTGTTCAATGTAACCTCCGTGCATGTGTGCTGGTTTTTTGATATTTGTTAGAATTTATTTGCAGTTTGTTTTTAGAATAAAATATAAAAGAAAATAAGTTAGCTACCCATAGTTGACACTACTCTCCTGATGTTATTTTGGTCTTGAATCTGTCTAGTCCTTGGAGGTTTCTTTAACTTTTCAACCATTTCTTCTAAGCGAGCTGAAATATTACATGACATGCTGTCCATATTTTTTATGTTAGGATTTTGAGAATTCAAGTAATAATCCCGAGTTGTCTTCTTTTGCTGATTTCAGCAGTTACTCAATATTGATAACTTCTTTTGTCTTGCATGAGTTTATCCCGGGTATTGCAAAAGAGCAATACCTTTTATATTTCAAAAATATTTTATGGCATAAAGTTATTAGACTGAATTATTTTTAACTTTTGTTCTATTTGTTTTAAACAGTAGCTGAGTAGCATCCTGGCATTGTGATTTCAGGACAAGTATTAGCTCCTTATCCCTTGTGGACTGAACAAATTATGACTTGTTTTTCAACTCCATCGTGTATTGCTGTACCATTCACAATATATGTCTATTACACAGAGGATTTTTGATTGACTAGATTAAGATCAATTTTGTCTTGAAAGTTAAGTTTTTGATTTGAGGATGGATTTGATATCTTGACATAGTATACCTAATAAAAGTTTCCAAATCTTTGATTTTTTTTTTTGGTACCGGGGATCACCAAATCTGTAATTTTTAATACATAATGTAAAATTTGAAGATTGAGTAGAAGTTACAGGGTAAAGGGAATGGCATGACTGTGACTTGATTCAACAGCTGTAAAGATAAAATTGAATCATAACTTTAGGTCTTAATAGCATATGTTTAGCTGTGGAATATGACAAATTTGGCTTTCAATCTTGTCTTTGGCACATTGTTACTAGTATGTAAATTAACCTCTTTGAATACATATTTCCTAATCATAAAAAACTGGAAATAACAATACATATAAAGGATTGTTACAAGTCTTGAACAAATTGGTGCATATAAAACAATATACATTGAGGCCAGACTTTCTTCTCATTAGCACAGTTTCCTGCTGTTTACTCAAGTGAACCAATAGCCCAAGTTATCTGAAGCAGATTCATCTTAAAAATAATGACTACCTTTGTTCAAATACTTGATATGTTTAGAGCTTTCTGATAGTTAAGGTTACTTGACATAGATTTATTTCGAATCTATTCAGTAAATTCTATTAGGTAGTTCTCTCTCCATTTTATAGGTAAAGACAACAAGGCTCACTCTGCCACAAAGAAGGATTAATTTGAATCAGTTGTAAGAAAATGGATGTGGTCTAAGACCATAATATTAAGTGAAATGAATTGAATATATAAGGTTAAATATCACCTAGTTTCTCTGATATAGGAAACCCAAAATATAAATAAAGAGCAAAATAAAGGACAGATAATAAGAAATAGGGTGATAGGTCTTTTGCCAAAGGGAAGGGGACCAAGAAATGGAGGAAGGCGGAAGGGAGAGGAGAACAGGATGAAAAAAAAGAATTGAGATGTGTTATGTACTGTACCAACTCCCCATGAGGAAAATGCAGTCATTATATTCTGTAAACATTAATTTTAAAAAAAAGAAAGTTTAAAAAAGTGAGATAGGAATCAAGGAGTTGACCAATACCACATGACTGATCATACATGTAAATTCAAACTAGATCTTTCTGGCTGCAAAGCCTAACTCTTTTCTTTAACCACTATTTCACTTATCAAATTTATTTCCCATTTAAGGGCATCAAAAAGGCACAAGGCGGGTAATTCTTCATCTGTAGATGTATTGTTTGCTAGCTCAACAAAGGTTAAGGATTTCCTTGCTGACCTTGTTACCTGGGTGATAAAAATGTTCTGCTCATCACAATGTTTCTCAGCTCAGCTTAGTAGATATTATAAATCATGGCTAGCTTCATACCTATAATAATGTGTAGTTTTTTTGTATCATTTGTTTAACAACTGGGAAGATCTTTGTGTTCCAAATTTTTGATGACAATTCACACAGTTGCCCAAAATATTTTTAAAGAGATGGCACAGATGCACAGTTCATATGAAGCCAAAACCCAGAAGAGGCTTTGACAAGCTGTCAGTGGAAGGTGAGCAAAGAAAACAAAGGTGGCAGACCTGGCAAGTGATAACAGTACACGAGAAAAGGAAAGAGAAAGAGGCAGGCCATACTGTTGGTCATCAACTTCACATGCTGTTTCCTCTGGCTGGAATGAATTTCAATTCGCTGAGGGTGTGGCTCAGTGGTACAGCACTCCCTAACATGCCAAGGCCTTGAGTCCATCCCCAGCACAACAAAGCAAAGAAACAAAACACATGTATTGCATAAAGTGTTGAAACAGTAGAGAAGGACATAGGGGTTTTTAAGTTGCTTTTTATCTCCACCTACCTTCAACCCTTACAATCCAAGCTGTTGTCTTAGACATCTGTACATTTTTTCCAAGTATCTTTTATGTGCAGAGAGTCCTGTCAGGCTACTGATTTTACCCAAATGCCATCATACTAAATGTGCTCTTTTGCATTTGTCTAATATATTTCAGACACCTTTGTAGGCCAGTACATACAGGCTTACATCATTTTGTTTTAGAGGCATAATATGGATATATCATGGCAAATTTATTTAAATATTTACTTATGAATAAATAGATTGCATCTATTTCTTTTCCATTGTAATTGCCATTCCTTTCAAATTTACATTCTTATTTCTAGCTATATAACTTTGCCTGTAATATGACAGATCATAGCCATTCCATTCCAAATTCTTTTTAAGAAATTTTTTTTGGTGTATGTTTGTGATACATGCCAAATATAGTCATCATGGAGTATTGGTACATATACATATCTCATCTTGACCTTTTTACTTCCCCTCCTTCCTGCCCCCTTTCTCATCCATTACATATCTTAGCACATTGGAAGACAGTCTTTCCTAAAACCAAGATATTCATATCCATATCACTTTTTAACAAATACTGAAACAACCCCTACCAAGCACTCTCAGGTGAGTTGGTCAAAAACAAATTGATTGATATTCCCCTCCCCTCCCCTCACCCCCTCCTCCCTCCTTACTTACAAGAGCTTTGTTTCCATTGTTTCCTTCCATTTCTTATTTCTCTTGTCCCTCTGTAAAGAAGCAATGAGATATATCATGTACAGGTACAAATCCCCTGTGATGAATGTTACCACTATGTACATCTACGGTGTACCATTAAAATAAAATAAATTAAAAAAAATAAAACAAACAGCAACAAAAAACATTGACTGATACAAAATGAGTACTGATGTCAAATTGATCCAAAGAGTATACTGCTTGAAAATGATTATTTCCATCCATTCACTGCTTTTACATTTTTTGGTATAACTTCTGTATTTTGGAGAATGGAACTTTGCCAAAACTCCTTCTATAATAATTATAAAAAATGTAATAAGATCTTTGCTATGCTAGCAATCTCCCTCAAAACTGCAAAAATGCCTCATTCTGCACAAGTATATTCTCTATATGAAAAATTCAATAAATCTAATAAATCTTGTATTCTTAAAATCAATTTATGTCAACCGGATGGCCCTTTGATCCCTTTTTATTTATGTTATAATTATAAAGTTGTTTCTGTTATACATATTTAAATACAATACAGAAGTGTATAGAGATAAACTGTGAACATTTTAATTTAATTTTACTCATCTGCCCAATCTCACTCTCCCAAAATAACTGCTGATAACAGTTTGGTATGTAACTTTTAGAATATTGTCCTAGGCTTACAAAAGTAATCTGCCTATGAACAGTCTTTTCAAGGTACATATCTATTCAACACACATAATTTTTTAAAATGGCTGCTTTGGTATTCAATTGTATGGGTAGAGCATTGTCTTGTAAACCAATTCTTCTGCTTCAGTCTTCCCAAGTGCTGGTATTGCAGGTATGTGTCTCTATGCCTTGCCTAAACCAGTCCTCCTTAAACAATGGAAATTTGTTTTTACTCTCCTGTATTTCATATATGTGTGTGTGTGTGTGTGTGTGTGTGTGTGTGTGTTGGGGGGCCAGGTAGGCGGACTGACCTTGTGTTCTACCCAAATATCAACATAAAATGATATTTAATTAATTTAGGTTTCAATTAAACATTCTAATAACATCAGATTCGGAATGGCACATAAGACACCATGATAATAAAGAGGAGCTCCTTGAACCTGTTTTGTCAACTCTGCACAGGAAGTGCAGCTCTCAGCGAGTTGAGCTGTGGTGACCTCAGAAGCAGTGGGGTTGATGAAGCACTCAGCCTTGGAGGTGAGTGTGGCAGCAGACACCAGGAAGGGCAGGACAGCAGGTGTCCCAGGTAAGCCTCCTGCGACAGGCCTCTATAAAACTATTGGTCCCCTGAGGGTGGGAGCCGTATTTGGTTTATTTTTTGTTTCTCAGAACGTCGAATACCACTGCCTCTAGATTTCCAGTCAAAGTTTATTGCACTCAGTTGCCCTGCATGAGTATCAGTAGGTAAATTAGGGAAAAAATGAAAGTTGGATTAGGATGAAGGACAAGAAATAATACCTAGTAAATGTTTGAAGATTGGTTACTGATAAAGCAGTAGCAGCAAGATGCAAGGTGGAAAGGAGAATACAAGAGAGGCCATAAATCAGAGCGTGAGTGGATTTGCAGCAATCAAAGTCCCAGGATATGCAGAAATATCAGAGGAATGCAGTAGACTCCCATGGCAACTGGCTTTTTAAGCTAACTTTGCCTGGGCTGTGAGTGGACATCTAGACATCAGTAATAATTAAATGACATTGCCCTGAAACTTGAAATTTATTGATTTAAATATAAAACAGGAACTGAGGGACCTAGAGTACAATGTGACATGATTACATAAGCCACGTTTAATTTGTCTACCACCTTAACTTACATATATTAAGCATCATGCCACATATTTGTTGAAAGAAGGAAAAAGGAAAATAAATAGGGAAGTAGCTTGTGAAAAACATCATTCTGAATGGTGCTTCACTTTAGCACAGGAAAATAAAGGTCCAAATAGAAAGAGTTATGTATAAATTTATGGAAAGCTATGAAGTGTTAGGTACAACCCTAATTTATGAATGTAAGATTATGTTATTTAATAACACATCTCTCAGTGGACCTGTAAAAGATTGAACATTGACCTCAATCCATTTATTCATGCAGTTAATAAATATTTACTGAGGAGCCACTGTGTGTGTAGCATTCTCTAAATATTGCGAAAGACACAGCCTTCACCTTTAAGGAATTTGTAATCTAGATTTAAACACACATGCACATAATTTAAATGATTTAAGAGAACAAAATAGCAGTAGGCCACAGTAGGAACAAAAGCATGAGTTTTCAAGTAAGGCGGATTTAAACTGAAATCCTGACTAGCCATGTGACGTTGCTGTGTTTCCTATTAGTTTAAATCTCAGTTTTTCATCTATAAAATGAGGATATTGCTATTACCTGTCTGATAGGGCTCTAGTAACAAGTAAGATAATGTCTTTAAAATGTTAGCATAGTGCCTGAAATATTACAAACATGTAATAATGGTGATATGATTATTAACCGCTATTATCTACCAAAAACAGTGAAAACAGAATATCATTTTAAACAGTATTTGATTAAGTTCCAAATGGGGTGCTACAGATCAGAGATCAGCAAACGTTTTCTGTGAAGGAACACATAGTAAATATTTTGTGTTTTTCAGACCATATTATGACCTCTGTCAAGTACTATTCATTTTATTTGCAATCTTTTATAAGTATAAAAGTTATTCAACTCAGACTGTTTTAGATTTCCATCACTATAAGGAATACCTGAGATAATTAGCATATAAGAAACAGTACTGCATTTCCACCAACAGATGAATAGATCAAGAAAGTGTGATATTTATACATAATGAGTTACTACTTTCTATAAAGAAGGATAAACTTGAGTCACTTTAAGGAAAATGGATGCATCTCAAGACCATAATCTTAAATGAAATAAGTCAGACACACAAGCCTAAATGTTGCATGTTTTCTGTTATATGAGAAATCAAAAGTATTAAAAAAAATCAAAGAACAAAATAAAAAATGCATAATAGGAAACAAGGATGTAGATCTTTTGTAAAAAAGAAAGTAACTAAGAAGTGGGGGCAGGAGACGTAAAAAGAATTTAGATATGTTATGTACATGTACACATGCCCACGATGACAGTAATTACTATGTACTGCAGATATGTACTAATGAAGATGAGAAATAAAATAGAGAATGATAACTCTGATGAACTAAAAAAAGAAGAGGAGAGGAGAGAAGGAGAAAACGAGAAAAGAAAAGAAAAAAAGAAATAGTAGACCCCTAATTTTATGTTGTCTCAGTTTTGGAGGTTTTTGTTGGTAATTGATTGGTCCACCCTGTTGCTTTTGGGTCTATGACAACACAACGCATTTGGCACAGAGTGCTGCAAGGAAGAAAGTCTTTCACCCCTTGGCCAGGGCATGGAAATAAAAAGAGGAAGAGACCCGAACCGACAATCTTCTTCCAGACTACACCCCAGTGACATTTTAGAAAGCCTCCACTAGGTCCCACCTTTTAAAGGTTCTATCACCTTCCGGTAGTGCCAAGCTGGGGAACAAGCATTTAACACATGAGCCTTTGGGCGCCATTCTAGATCTGCACATTAGCATGAGGAATGCAAACATACACTTGCATCCTAGTTTGCAAACTCCTTCCAATGCTAAAAGTACTATGGAATCTCAAGGAGTCTGATGGGCTTTCTTTAAAAGATGAGGCTTGAACTTGGTCTTACAGAATGAATGAAACATATATCTAATTTAAATTGGTGATTCTTAGCTTCTTAGAGCAACCAATATAAACGTAGGTCTAATTGCCATTCTGAAAAAAAACATATGGACCACCAATTTTAAATAACTGAAAACCTAATTTAGGAATAGCCTTTCATATCTTTGGCCACTCAGTTTCTCAGACCTACAAATGGGAACAATAGTTTACATTATTACCCTTTCTCTATTGTTTTCCATAATGATTTTTCTCTATTGTGTAACAATTTCTTTTCTATTTCATAAGGACCTAAAATTGAGAATCCAACATATTTGAAAGAGTGGCACAAAATAACTGTAATGGCTAACATTTTGTTGAGTGCTATGGGCCTGGTTAATGTTTTAAGGGCCTCACGTTCATTAACACATTTGCTGCTGACAACAACCTTACGTCAGATGTATTTTCACTACCATTTTACAGATGAGCAAACTGAGGCTTGAAGAGTTTAAGCAAGTTACTCAGTGTCTCACAGTGCCAGAGGTAGAATTTAATCACAGGCAGTCTGGCCACAGGTTGGACATGTCTGTGTTATAATAATATTTTATAAAGAAGTTTTCTTATTTATATTAAATACATTACGTACTCTTGTGTGTGGGCCAAGGCAATCCTTCTTCATTTACTGTAGGCCAGGCATGCCTAGTCTATGGGTTAAAAGTTGGACACACCTTAAAAGCCTATATTTTTAGCATCCTTATTCTGGTGGGTTCTGACCCATTAGTGGTTTTAGAAAGATGAGACTGAATCTAAATGTTATAGGAATAAAAAATGAGATTAATTTTAATCACATGAATTTTGTATCAATATATTTTGAAGGATACAATCCACAAGACAATGTTTGGGCCATCCATAAATGTCTGTGGTGTTTCTTCTACAACATAGTGCTAAATAGTTTTTGGGGGGTTTATCATAACCTCATAATGTAGGCAGTAATGTCACACTCCTTTTACAAATGAGGACACTGAAATTTAGAGCAGGGAAGCAACTCACCCAGTGTCCCATAGATAATGAAATGGCCGACCCTGTGATTTGACCTCCAGCCTGGCTGATGCTAGAGCTGTAGCTTTAACTATCTTAGAAAATGCCCAGAAAGAATTTATACTCTAGTTCGAAAGACAGCGAATACTCCCAAGAAATTATTACTGACAATATCATGACATTTACAAAATTAATTGAATAAACATTAGTGCTGTGAAAATTCAGAGGAAGGAGAGGGACTTTGCTTTGAGGTGGACAGAAGAGATAACAGTGTTCATTTTTATGCCAGTCAGTCTGTAATTAATACAGCCTAAATTTTAAGGTGTGAGTGGTATGGCAATAGTAGAAAATATTGAATAATCGTAGATGATTCGAAACAAGTGCACATCAGAAACATTTGCCCGTGCCATAATTTATTCTTATGAAAATAATATACACTAACATTAAATGCTCGAAAAATAAAGAACCAAAGACAGAACAGCGGGAATTGACATCTGAAATATGGTTCCAAAATGTTAAATAATGAATCATTAAAAGTCTTGACCTGAACATTTAAATACAAAACCTAGCTGCCCTACAAGTCTTTCATATAATAACAGATGGGTTAGAATAGTAATAACTATTTTTTACAAAGGAATACTTGTTATATGAATCTGTCAACATTTACTGATACGCTTCCATTTTAACAGTTTTCATGCTAAGAAAGCACTATGATTTTTGTTCTAATCATTTTCCTTGGAGTCTTAAGAATTTTGCTATATTTTAAACATTATTCTTACAATCATCCATTACATGTCATATTAATATTTTGATATTTTAGCCTCATGAATGGATATAATTTAATAACATCTATAAATAGGCCATTATCATCTGTCAAGAATTGTGATATTATCTTGCCCTACTCATTTTTCTAGTATTTTATTGAAAACCGTATTTGATTTATTTTGCAATTTTTGATAAAATAGATATTTTTCTTTGTATTATAAGGTCATTATAAATCTCTGAGTAGATTGATGAAACTGTTAATTTACCTGTCAAGAGAGGGCCACAGAAATGTCTGAAAGAGAGGTACTAATGGCATGGCACTAATGCAATTTCACAAATGACTTAATGGAGCACATAAAGCATATTTCCTCTATTAAATACACATAGCCATAGCATGGAGTCATATCTTGCTTTACTGGCTATGAAAAATATTTTTAATCAGCCAAAAGATGAAGAGACTCTTCAAGGTTATGCAGATTAAGTTATAAAAAGCCCTTAAATGCATAATTCTCAATGAGTGTTCAGGAAAGAAAATTTCAATCAGAGATATTTATTTAGATTGACAACATTTGTGAGTTTCTTAAGTTTCCAAGAAGGTTTTAAAAGGAAGATTAGAATGTGAGTTTCATCCTTTTAAACCAAAACAGAGAAAATGCGAAGTCATTCAAGACTTACACTCATTCAAAAACGTCTATTGAGCTGTGTTTTTCTGAGAGTAAAAGACCCCAAAAGGATCCAAGAACTCTGTGATCCTTGATGTGTGACCTTTCTTCTAAGTGGGGTCAGAGAAGAAACACAGCTGTAATAATTTTTGTTTCTTTTTAATTTCATAACTAGCTACAAACATTTCTCAGTGTGTGTGGGACTGTGGCTATCATTTCCATCTCCTCAGGAACAACTAATTATCAAAATACCTTCAAATACCAACTTTCTGCCCTGGAAATAAAGAATATTATATATTTTACTGAAACATTAAACTGTTTGCTTGAAAATGTGTATTTAAATTTTATTATATGCCTGATCCTCTAGTAGGTACTGGGGATAAAATGGAGTTCAAACTATTTCTAACAATAGACTAACTCATATTTCTGTGTGGGATTGAGTTTATCAGAAAATGAGCTAGGCCTTTAACTGGGATCCAATCAGTCAGGGGTCCTAGCGCCTTAATAATCAGGAGAGGGGTCTTCCTGTGGCTCCTGTGTGTCCCTAAAAGGTATGTGTTGGGAATGTAATCCCCGGTACAACAAAATTTGGGGTGGGATCTAATGGGTAATATTTAGATTTAGGTCATAAGATTGTACTCTCATGAGTGGATTAATCCTGATTTTAAAAGGGCTTGAGACTACAAATTCAATCTCTCTCTCTCTCTCTCCCTCCTCCCTTCTGCTCTCTCTCCATCTTTCTCCCTCTTCCTCCCTCTCCCTCTCACAGCTAATCTGCTATAGAAAGTACGTAATGGACTAAGATAGATAACTGATACCAAGAAGCAGAACTGTTGCTGAAACAAATACCTGAAAACGTTGAAGTAGCTTTGGTTTTGGAAATGGGCAGAAGCTAGAAGTATTTACAGTAACAAGCTAGAAAAGCTTATATTGCTGTTAGTGGAGCATTATGAGTAATTCTATTACGGGTTTGGAAGAAAAATCTAACTAAAAAGATAATCAGAATCTTCTTAGAAATTGCTCAAGTGGTCATGATCAAAATGTAGAAACATGTATAGTAAAACCATTCTGATGAGGTCACAGACAGAAATGAGGGACAAACTATTTGTTACAAAATGGCAATAATTTGGGCAAATTGTGTCCATTCCTGAGGACTTTATGAAAGCAGAATTTAAGAAGGGATGAACTAAAATCTGATGAAAAAATATCTAAGCAAAATATTGTAGGAGTTGTACAACTTCTTTTAACTGCATATAGTAAAATGAAAAAGGAAAGAAATGACTTAAACATGGAATTTATAATTAAAAGGAAAACAGAATTTGGGGATGTGAAAGATGCCGAGCCTGGCCTTGTGGTAAATAATGAAAGAATAATTTCAGGAGAGGAAACCTAGTCTATATTGAGGCAACCCTTTCATAGGATGTTAGTACAGATACAACGGAGCCGGAGGCAAAGAATAAAGACAATAGGAAAAAGCACTTTGGAGATTAGTAGTGCCTCCTCTTCCCACAATGGCCAAGATGCCAAGATCTGGAGGAAAGAAATATATCAAAGAGAAGTCTAGGGTCCCATTGGGATCTTGGGTCTCACTGCCCAAGGCCACCTCAAGTCCCTGTTCTCCACATTCTGGTGCAGCCATTTCTTGGACACAGTTGTTACTCAAGAGGGTCTCAGCTGTGGTATGGGCTGCAACTTCGGAAAATTCAGATGGCAAATCTTGACAATGTCCATGTGGTGTTAAATGCGTAGATATGTAAAGTGTAAGAGCTTTGGGTGCATTGCTGCTTCTGCCTGGATTTCAAAGAACATCACAGCGTGGAGACCGTGGAAGAGACCTGTTGCAGGCGGTGGTACCACAACTAGAGCAAGGCTGAGTAGAACTGTATGGTCAGAGCTGGCTGCTGTGTACCCAATAGAACTAGTGAAACCATCAGGGGATGGCTGCTGCCCAAACCGAGAGAACCTGAGAGCTATCAATGAAGCCTCAGAAGGGACAGCAGCCAGCGTAAGACTCCAACTCGTGAGAGCGCCTTCATGAGCTGAAAAGAAGCCCACGGAACAACAAAGCCACGGAAGCAAGGCTGCCTGAAACTTGGGGTTCCAATCCTTCCCACAGTGTGCTCAGGAGGTGTAGCAGGGAGTCTAGAAAGATTCTCTAAATTCAAGACTTAACGTTCTTCCGATTGGTTTTGGACTTAACTGGGACCAGTGCCTTCTCTCTTCTGGTTTGCTTCTCTCTTCCAGAATAGGAATGTCTGTCCTGTGCCCGTCCTACCATTGGATAGGCATATATCATATAAACCTGCTTCAATAAATGATTATGGCATATATGGCGGTGCTCCCATAGCATTATCTTTTCTAGTGATGTCATAGACATCTTAGTTTGTGTAAGTATACGCTACAGTTTCCCCACGATGATGAAATTACTTAATGATACACTTCTCAGACTATATCCTCATCAGTAAGGATGCATAAATAAAATTTACAACTGTATAAGTTAGTTTTAGTTCAGTTATTTCATGAATCACACCTTGATTCTCACCCATTTTTGATGTAGATGAGTCTTTGGATTTTTTTAGTTGGTTCTGTAATGAGTTAAGGCTTGGAGGCTATTAGGAGGGAGTGAATATATTTTGCACATGAGAAGGACATGGAGCTAGCTGTTGAATGCTATGGGATATATCCTCCAGAAAGCACGTGTTGGAAACTTAATCCTGATTGCAACAGTGCTATGAGGTAAGGCCTAGTGAGAGGTATTTAGGTTAGGATGGATCCTCCTTTAGGAATGGGCTAATATTGATTATAAAAGGGCTTGAAGTTGTGAATTCAGTCTTTCTCTTTATTAGGGTTTATATCTGAAATATCTGCCCAAAAGTCTCATGTGTTTGGAAGATGACATTCATTAGCAGATGACATTCATTAGCAGATCTGCATTCATTAGCAGATTCATCCATGGATGAGTTCAATAGTTGAATGTGCTCTTAGGATGTGGGATAAAGTTGGAGAGCCTCACAAGGGGATGTACTCTGTTCCCAGTTACTCCCTTTGTTCTCTGCTTACTTGCTGCCATGGATTGAGCACCTTTTCCTCTGCTCTGCCACTCTGACATCCTGTTTCTGCCTTGGAGCCAGCCAACGATGGAATGAAACCAAGAGCGAAGATATAACTCTCCTTTAAATTGCGGGTATTGGGTATTTTGTCCCAGTGATGGGAAAGTAACTAAGACACTCCTCTTTCCCTCTCTCACTTTCCCCTTTCTCTTTCCCTCCCCCCCGTTCCTCTCTGTTTGACCTTCTACCAGGATATGATGCAGCAAGAAAGGCCTCACCAGATACCAGCCCCTCAAATTTGGACTTCCCAGAGTCTAGAGCTGTAAGAATAAATCTCTATTTTTATAAGTTATTCAGTCTATGATACTCTGTTATAGCAGTAGAGAATGGAGTAAGACTCGACAGGATTCTACCTTTGGAAGAAATTATGTGAGAAATGAGAATGTGGAATTCAAGCATAGCTCAAAGAGATAGATGTGGATTGAATTAGGCAAAGAACCTGTAAAAGAGAAGAGTGAGGTCAAAGAGTTCCAATCATCTGAGGTTAGCTGCAAATGGGGGATCCTCCAGCCAGGCAGCCAATCTCCATGACCTCTGCTTTAGTCTGCACGCTTCTAAACTCTTATCATGCCTCTGATAATAAATAATAATAAGTGTCATGATGAAAGGTGATGGTCAGAGAATTGAAGACCCCAAAGTACTATAATGTCTTCATCCAAAAATGATTAAAATTCTTTTCGGTTTATTGTTCTTCACAAAACAAGAGAAAAGATACTCAATAAGAGGTGAAATCAAATAGGCTTCTGTTTCATATTAAAATACACTGAGAACTTCATCAGGGTCACACGATTTGAATGTTTGTCCCAGCTGCGTTATTTCTAAACTCTATGAGCACCACAGTTTCCATCTGTAAAGAGTATGCTTCGACTGGCCCTAGCTAACATCTGGGAGTGTCTCTGGAGAATCTGGTCATGTTAAATATAAGGGCATTTTAAATAGTTTTTCAGCAATGACCAAATATAAGAAATTATTTGAGAGTATCTCAGGCCCAGAAAAATCCTGTCTTTAGTACTTGAGCAGCAAGCTTGTTAAGAATTTCAGCTGAAAGCCATTCCAGTATTGGAAAGTATTTTAAGAGTTTGTTAAAAAAAAAAAAAAAAAAAAAAAAAAAAAAAAAAAA
>QZML01001741.1:227913-245859 GCA_016801275.1 Hystrix brachyura
CCTTGGACCCAGCGGACTATAGACTGAAATCTCTGCAGACTGTGAGCTAATAAACCTTTCTTCCCCTAACTTTGGGTGTCGAGTATTCTGTCCCAACAACGAGAGAAAAGTAACTAAAACAGTTCACAAGACTTGGTGTTGCATCAGCTGGACAGAGGCTGAGAGATCCAAAATACCTAGTAATGAATCTTACTTTCTGATTGAACAACATAACTGATACCATTTCCTAAGTGAAACAATACTTCGGAGGAAATATTGCGGAATTGGAGGAACAATAAAGTAGTTTACCAGTAATACATTCCACTGTGATTTTTTAGGAAGCAGTTCAATATATGTGTGTGGAATGTGGAGGTGAACTTTGTTTGAAGATATAAATTGAGAGTTATCAACATATTGAATGTGATTGAAGCCATTTGAGTTGGAAAATCTCAGGAAGTATATATAAAATAACAAGAAAAGGGCTCAGAACAGACTTTTGAAAAGTGATGGATAGCCATAATAAAAGTAGTCATCAATGGAAATTAAAAAGGAGAAAAATTCGGAGTATGTGATTTTGTTGAAAGCAAGGGAGAGGAATACGTTGAAAAGGAGGTGTTAGACAACAGTATCAAAGGTTCTAGGATAAATATTACAAGATTCACCTGATTTGGCTACTAGGAAGTATGAAATCTTAGCAAGCGTGGCCTCAGTAGAGTCGATGAGGTTGGAGACCAGATTGTAGCAGGTTACAGAGTAAATGGGATTTTTAGAGTTGTTTGATTGAATGTGGAAAAAATACTGCCTATCAAGGACTAGAAATCCTGGAGAGGCTTTTGAAAATTCTGCCTGCAACAGTATCACATCTAGGAATCTTTTATGTAAGAGAAAGTCATGAAGTGTGTGTGTGTGTGTGTGTGTGTGTGTGTGTGTGTGTTAAGAACTACTAAACTTAGGTCTCCCATCTTCACATAGTTTTAAGTACAATACACAACATTACTAACTACATCTGCAATGGTGTGTGGGAGAGACCCAGAATTTATTTAGCTTGCATAACTCAGAATTTATTCCCATTAAACAGCAGCTCTCTGTTTCTTCCTATACCCAGATCCTGGTAACTAAATTTCTATTTTCTTTTTCTATGAGTCTGACCTTTTTTAATATGTAAAATCACACAATATTTGTGCCCTATTGTGATTGGCTTATTTCTTTTAGTGTAATGTCCCTCATATTATCACCTATGGAAGGATTTTCTTTGAAAGCTGAATAATATTCTATTGTATGAATATAGTATATTTTCTTTTGAACTTTAGGTAGAACTTTATGTAGTTGGTACATGTCATTTTGAATATGCTTTGAGGAACATAGTAATGTGGATATCTTTTGGAAAGAATGAATTTTATTTTCTTTGGTTATATACTCAGGAGTGAAATTGTTGGATTATATGTTGGTTCTATTTTTAATTTATAAGGACCCTACATATTGTTTTCTATAGTGGTTGCATCATTTTACATTCTCACGAACAGTACACAGAGGATCCAATTTCTCTCCACTCTTGCCAAGTTTGTGTTTTGTTGATTTTTTGAAAACATCCATTCCAACAGATATTATATGGTACATCATTGTTGTTTTGTTTTGCATTGCCTGGGTAATTAGTAATGCCTGGCATCTTTTACTTGTTGACTATTTGTATATTTACTTCAAAGAAATATCTGTTGAAGTTCTTTGCTCATTTTGAAAATGGGATTGTTGCTATTGAGTTGTAAAGGTTCTTTATATAATGTGGATATTAATCCCTTGTCAGGTTTATGGTGTGCAAATATTTTCTCCTAATTCAGAGGTTACTTCTTAAATTGTTTTATTTTCTTTCCTATACGGAAATTGGTCCCTCTTGTCTATTTTACTTTTGCTTGTCCTTTTGATGTCATTTCCAAGAAATTATTGCCAAAATGTTGTGAAGATTTCCCTGTGTGTCTTCTGAATAATATTCCATTGTATGAATATAGTATATTTTCTTTATAACTAGAACTTTAGGTAGAACTTTAGACAGTTGCTACATGTCATTTTGAATATGCTTTGAGGAACATAGTAATGTGGATATCTAGAGTTTGGGAGCTTTGGAGTTTTGGAGTTTTGGAGTTTTGGAGTTCGAGGCCAACCTGGGCTACATAGTGAGTTCAAGGCCAGCCTGGACTACATAGTGAGACCCTGTCTCAAAAAAATGATTTTTGGAGTTTTGTTTTATATTTAAATATTTAATCCATTTGAGATGATTTGAATATGTGCTGTAAGATTTCAGTTTCTTTATTTTCTTTCATGTTGATATCTAGTTTTCACAACACCATTTGTTGACAAGATTGTCCTTTCCCAATTGTGTATTCCTGACATTGTTGTTGAGGAACAGTTGACTATTTATGCATATATTTATTTCTAGGCTCTCTCTCTGGTCCATTATTCTGTTTTTAAGCCAGTACCGTTCTGTAGTATTATAATGGTTCAATACATTTTGATATCAGGAAGTATGATGCCCCCAGTTTTCTTTTCCTTTCTCAAGAATACTTTGACTATTCACCATCTTTTATAGTTCCGGATGGATTTTAAGATTGTTTTTTAATTGTTCCTCCTACATTTTGCTCTAGAAGTTTCAGAATTTTAGACACGTATTCAGGTGTTGATCCATTTTAAGTCACTTTTTAAATATATAGTGTGAGGTTCTTTATTTTCGTTCATGTATTTTCTTCCATATGAACATTCAATTATTGCAGCACTATTTGCTGAAGAAATCGTGTAGTTGTTGCAAAATTGCTTTTGTGTTTTGTTGAAAAATTCAATTCATTTATTTGTTGGTGCTTTCCTTTATTCATCATTACATTCCATTGATCTGTTTGTCAATCTTTAAACCAATCTTTAAGCCACACTATTTTGATTATTATAACTGAACAATTTTACTATACCAGGACTTTTTCATTTTTAAATGAATTAAATTAATGAATTATATAATGAAAAATTTTACTGTACATATTTATGGGCATACAAATTGATGTCATTTATAATTCAATGCTGAATGACTGAAACAATCCAAACAACTCATCCATCACCCTCTCTATGATATTTACTTGGTTTTTTGAGATAGGGTCTCTCTATGTAGTCCATGCCATGCTTAACCTCACTATATATTCCAGGATAGCCTTGAATTTGATGTTATCTCTGCCTCAACCTCACAACAGGTGTGTGCCACTAACTCCCAATGATATTGAAAAGCACAGTACTGAACTATTAACTGTATTCACCACAGTGTACAACAGATGTAAAAAAAAAAACCTAGAAACTAACATACTCTTTTTATTTGAGGATTTTTACAATTTGATTATCAACTCCTAATTCCACCCACATTCCAACTTCTAGTAACCATATTTCTACTACTCTCTCTCTTTTTTTTCTTTTTCTTTGAGATAGGATCTCATGATGTAGTCCAGACTGGCCTTGAACTCACTGTGTAGCCTAGGCTGGCCTTGAACTCATGGCAATCCTCCTGCATCAGACTCCCAAGTGTTGAGGTTACAGATGTATACCACCACACTGGGCCCCTACTCTCTAAATTTATGAATTCAATCATTTCACGTTCCAGTATAAGTGACATCATGTAGTATTTTCTTTCTATGTTTGGCTTATTTCATATAGCATAGTGTTCTTTATTTCCATCCATACTATTTCAAATGACAAAATTTCCTCCTCTTAAAGGCTGTATAGTATTCCATTGTGTATATGTACTACATATTCTTCATTCATCTTTTGCTAGACACTTAATTTGATTTCATAACTAGGTTATTGTGAATAATACTGCAATGAGCATGGGCATATATACATCTTTTTTAAATACTGATTTTATATGTTTTTGGTAAAGATCCAGAAGTAGGATTTCTGGATCATGTAGCAATACTATTTTCAGTTCTTTGGGGAAATGCTATACAGTTTTCTGTAACAACTATAGTTATTTTCCTGCCCGCCAAGAGTATACAAGGATTTTCTTTTCCAAATATTTTCACCTACACTTCTCATTTGTCCTTAGATATTGGCCATTTCAACAAGTATGATGTAATTAATCACTGTAGTTTTAATTTTCATCTTTCTAATGATTAATAATATAAAACGTTTTCTTCATACATCTGTTAGCCATTCATGTCATTAATTTTTTTATTAATATCTTATAGTTTTCACTGTATAACTCATATTTTTAATTAAATTTACTTGTATTTTTCCCAGTGATGAGAAAAGTGACTATGACAGACTTTTTTTTTTTTTCCGAGAGTGGGATTGTTGCTGCGATTTACCTAAGCATGTGGTTTAGAAGCCTTTGTAATTACTCCACAGGAGGAGTTTGGAAAGATTTGGGCACGCCGGCTAAAGAAGCCCTAGGATGCCATAAACTCAGCTGGATTAGAGATTCTGGTAAAATCTCAAAAGACCACAATGCTGATAAAAATATAGAAATTAAAGACCAGACTCAAGAGGTTTTAGTTGGGAACAAGGACTCTATTGGCTGTTGGAATTGAGACCATGTGTGTTTTTCTCTTGAAAAAAATTTGTAGTTTTCTCATATTCTGAGACTGTGATTAAAGGTGGGAGACTAATTAATTTGGGGGCTTCAAGGCAACCCAAAGTTTGGGATGAAGTATGGGTACTCCTGGGTGCTTTTAGTTAGCTTTCTTGAATCACTCAATTTTGCCATTTACTCTTGATCAATCCAGCTCTCTTTTAAAATCACAGCCAGGTAATTTTTAAAGTTTTGAGTTTCACCAGAATGGAAGTGCAAAATTGGAACTGCCTATAAAATTTTGGCCCAGGACAGCTTGGTTGCTGAAATGATTAGCATTAAAAAGAAGCCTTACACTTTTGCTTCAGGATAATAGGCAGAACACCTTGAAGGGGCATTCTGGAAATCGGCAAGATCCCATCCTTTGAAGGCTCAAGGTTCCAAAAATGAGAGATATTTCCTTGAGAAGAAAGCCTCAGGACTCTCTGCTCAGGAATTGGTTCCTCAGTATTTGTTTCAAAGTGGTCAGCCATTCAGGCACTAGGAAGGCTCTGTAGCTACCATCTGAAGGGACCTGGATACTGTATGAGTGGATGGGAGACCTTTGTGTCATCCATATGGTCCTGGTTATACAGGCACACAGAATGCAAGAGAGGTGGGGTCAGGACAACTTCCACTTAGATTTCAGAATGTGGGCGAGCAGGCAATGTGCCCCAGAGAGGGCAGCTGATGATGCTGTGAGAGTAAAACAGAAAGTGCAGAGCACACCCCAGGAAGTTGGAGAAGCCAGGAATGTTGAGCATCCACTGAGGAAACCCACAGACAGTGAGCAAAGTTACCCTAAGAGAAAAGCCATAAGGGCTGGGACTGGCAATTTCATAGGGACAGGGTTACTGAATTCCTTTGGAGCTCCCATTTTGCCCCAGGTGTTGGACATGCAGCTATGGGATGTAATGTTTGCCATTCAGAATTTGGGTTTTGCTTTGGACTTACTGGTTTCTATCCTTCCATTCCTTTCTTTTGGACTGGGATTGTTTGCCCTGTGCCATTGTATATTGGCAGTGTTTAATTTTCTTTATAATTTTTGTCAGGGATCTCAGTGAAGAATTTGCCTTGAGTTACATAGGAGGCCTTGGACGTGGACTTTTTGGCACTGCTGAAACTGTTAAGACTTTGGTATCTCATAGAGATCAACTAAATGTGTTTTGTGTGAAGAGATGCTCATGAGTCAGAGGCCCGGGCAGAATACTATAGTCTATATTGAAAACGTCCTCCAAAGTTCTCATGTACTCATAGGCAGGGATATTGGAATAGGATTGGGAGATAGGGCAATACAGGTGTGACTTGGAAGGTTATATCTCCCTTCACATCTCTCTGCTTCCTGAATGCCATGACATGAGCAGTTTTCCTCCCACCATCCTATTTCTGGTTAAGCCTGCTGAACATGGATTTAAACTTTTAAAACTGTGGACAAAAATAAGCCTCTTTTCCTTTAACTTGTGGATGTACAGTGTTTTGTTCCAGTGATGAGGAAATTTATTAGGACGATTATCAACAGACTTCTAAAAAGAAACCCTGAAGTTCAAGAGAGACTGGTATGACTCTGGGGAGATGATTATTACAGTATCATTCTCAGTCATTTTGTTTCTCTGAATTTTTGTAATCTTTATTTATACTGATTTTTGTTTTTTACATGGAACAATGTGAAATGGGCATATGAGTAGTCTGGCATATTTGCCAGGCCAATGTAATGATAATGCTAGGGTTTACATTGCTTTGAAACCTGAAAAAATACAATTGCTTAGAAAATAATTCCCATGAGAGTGAAGCAAATTTGTGATCAGATTCCATTGACTATGAGAAGCTGATGATTTTATTTGTTTCCTACAGAACCTGAGTTTTTGTTTCTCCTGGTTTTTCTTTTCATATTAGGAGTTAGGGAGGGAAGAAGGAAGAAGAATGTAGGAAAGGAAAATGAAGGCGAGTAAGAGAAAAAGGGAAAGAGTGAGAAAGAAAGGAAGACACACACGCACACACACAGAGAGAGAGAGAGAGAGAGAGAGAATTAAAATACAAATGAAGGGTCTAAATGAAAATGAGTTCAATTTCTCCATAAGAGAGACTAACTTTTGAATAGCTTTGTTATGATGGAACCTATGGAAAGAAAGATGAGTTTATAAAATGCAAAAGCATATGAATTTAAAAGGAAAATGAGCCAACTATCCAGATGTTTTAGACTAATTTAGGTGGTACAAGATAGGAAGGGACTATTTATAATACTGTACACAGTCCATCAATGAATACCATTTTGGTACAGATTTCTTAGCAGCAGATTGAAAAATTGTTCTAGGATATCAGCTTTTAACATCCTTGTCATGTAGCCTCATTCCTAAGGTACGAGGCTAAGGATTCACATGTTTACAGATAATCTTCATAGATTCTCTAGGCAATTATAATGTCCAGAATTTAATATACCAAAGTTTTATTTTGAATTGCAATTCGCATAATGTAAAATTAACTATTTTACAATGAACAGTTCGGTGGCATTTAGTACATTCACAATGTTGTGCACCACTTTCATCAACTTGTAAAATATGTTTATTGCTCCAAATTAAAGTCCTACACCCATGAAACAGTATCTTGTTTCACAGCAATCCTTGGTAACTACCCATTTACTTTCTGTCTCTATTCTTAGTATTTCATGTAAATGGAATCACACAATATGTGATATGTTGTATCTGTATTCTTTAACTAAGCAAAGTGTTTTTAAGATCCACCTATGCTGTAGCATGGTTTAGCACTTCACTGGCCATTTGTGTATAATCTTTGAACAAATGTCTACTCAGAGCTCTTATACATTTTAAATCAGGTTATTTATCTTTTTATTTTTGAGTTCTGTTTTTTATGTGTTCTGGATATAAACTTGTAAGATAAGGGATTTGGAAGTGCTTGTTCTCATTCTATGGATTACGTTTTCACTTTCTTCGTGGTTTCCCTATTTTTTTCTTTCTTTTCTTTTTTTCTTTTTCTTCAATGTCTAAGAGGCCTGTATCTAAACCAAAATCATGATGATTTATAACTGTGCTTTTTAAAAGAATTTTATATTTTTGGTCATTAAATTTAGATCTATGATATATTTGAGTTCACATTTTTATGTGGTGTCGAGTAGAGGTCCAGAGTAATGAAGCACTGTCTTTGAGATCCAAAATTTCCTACAAAAGGTCCATTGTGTTGAAGGCTTGGTTGTCAATTGATAGGCTTTGTGGAAAGTGAATGAGCCATGAGAGATCCAGCATCATTATTGGAATAATCTATTGGTAAGTTTATAGCTCAATAAGCTCATTAAGAGGTAGCTCCTAATTGAATGAAGCAGGTCACTGTGGATGTAGCTTTGAAGGTAATATTTTATCCCTAGACTCTTCCTGGCTCTCTCTATTTCTCTTGCTCTCTCTCTCTCTCCATTTTATGATTTATATCTAAAATGTCCCTCGAATGTCTCATGTGTTTGGAAGATGGCTGGATCATGGGGGAACTGTAGTTGAGCTGCTGTTAGGAGGTGGGGTATTTTTGGAAGTAGATCCTGTGGCGCATGACCTTGAGTGCTATATCTCCCTTCCTGGTTCCTCCTTTTTTCTCTTCTGCTTCTTGATTCCATGGCATGAGCTGGTGTCCTCCATTCAGGCCCTTTCTTTATGGTGTGTCTTCCATGTAGCCAGCTGAGCATAGACTGAAAACATGAGCCAAAATAAACCACATCTCCTTTAAGTTGCAGGTGTCAGGTATTTTGTCGCAGCAATGCGAAAGTGACTAATATACTCTGCTTTCTGGCTACCATGAGGTGAGCAGCTTTCTTTCACCACATCCTTCTGCTATGATGATTTTGACTTACCACAGGCCTAAAAACAATGGAACCAGTTGAACATGGATTGAGACTTCTAAAATTGCAGGCCTTCTAAAATTGCAATCTTTCTTCTTTTAAGTTTTTATTCTCAATTATTTTGTCACAGAAATGGAAAGTTGACCAGTACAGATGTCAGGGTGATTGTGATCAGCAGCCAGACTTAATAATTAATCCTTTAGTAACTGACTAAAATTGTATAAAAGAAGGTGCTAGCTTCCGTGATATTTCATTTTTCTCCACGGAAGAGTACAGGGTTCAGGTCAGATATATCAATGTAAATGAAGAATCATCTCATTACTTTGGAATTCCCAAATGAAAGACTTTTACTGCTTAATGGGCCCTGGAGCTAGGAACACTGAAAGGGAGAATGGATTTGGAGTTGAAAAATATTAAGTACTGGAAGAAAGTATCTTGACAGTCCTTAATAAGGAAATCTCTGCTCAGGCACCTGGGATAAGAGTAGAGATATATGCAGGACCATGGCCAGTGTAAGGGACGGGGCTAAAGATGAGGGCTGAGTCCTTGACTGCAAATGCCTTCAGAGTTTGTAATGCACTGGCTGTGTGCCACTTCTGGTGTGGGAACGGCAGCTTTCCCCATTAGGACCTCCTGTTAAAGACTTTATGATTGTTTATGATCTGGCCTGAAAGATCATATATAATATTTTGGACTAGACCTAGACTCCGTAGGATGTGGATCAACAATTGTCGCAGATAGGTTTGTTGAAATGATCGTTCTTCTCCTCATTGAATTTCTTTAGCATCCATTGCTTTGTATGTCCATCCTTATGCAAGTACTACACTGTTTTGCTTGCTGCAGCTGTGCAATGTTTTGAAATTATGAAGTTTAAGTTTTTAAATTTTGTTTTATCAAGATTGTTTTTGCTATGCTGGGTCCCATATATTTCTCTGGAAATTTATGGATAGGCTTGACAATTCTTAATAGTCTTCTTAATCATAAAACAGTAAATTTTATGGGGGTATTATGCTGTATCTTATAGTTTTGAAAATTATAACTTGAAGTATGCCACATGTGGTAGCTTTATTAGCAGGACATATGATTATATGAAGTATCTCATTTTTACTTTTTCCTGTTAAGAAGAGTATTTATTATTAAATGATAATGCCAAAAAATCTAGGTTATCCTGGATAAACAATAAAAATATATATAGGCATAGCTCATCACCTTATTTATATGGAATGTTTTACAATTTGGATGTAATAAAATGACATCTTAAGAAATATTTATAAAATGGAGATCACCTAGTAGAAAGAAGAGAAAACACAAGGAAAGTTGTTCATAGAACATAAAAAAATTTTTATATTGATGAATAGTAATATTTGATGGAAAATCACTACCAATTTACAATACACTTCAAGTTGCTAATATTTGTTCCTCAACTCTAAGTAAGAAGAGCAAAAGGCCACTATTGTTATCCCATTTTACAGAGATGGAAATGGGAGCTCAGGCATTTGAAGTGATTTACCAATCACACTAAACCATAGACAGATCATGAACATGTCTTCCTTCATATGGAATAGAATTGTATTATCTTGTATATACATTGCATTTTACTCAATAAGAAGACTTGTATTTGGGTTTAGAAACAGAATGATATGTTATCAATTATCTAGTAGTTATAAAATAAACCATTTGATATTGTACATCCCATTAGCTCTTTCCGGATATGTGTGTGTGTGTGTATGTGTACATATATACATATACACATATACAAGTACACACAGACACTTTAACCATTAGTCAATCACTTTCACTACCTTTTAAGACACACAGCTGCTTAGATCGCCATATATATTTGTGGCAATATATTTACCAGGGTAGCAGGTAAGCAAAAGAAAGTTGGTGACATTCATAATGTGTCATGGTTACAATGTCACTGGAGAAGTGAAAAGCTTTGAACAGATGACAGGAATCTAGGGCCAAGTGTTAAATACACTGACAGATTTGCTTTAGTATATATACTAGGTAATATGAGACTGGAGCCTCATAATATGAGATTGGAGACTGGAGGAAAAGGCCATGCCCTATTTATTCCAGAATTCTCAGTGACTATTGCCATAGAGACTATTTTTTTTAATGATATATGATCACTTAACTGAGTCACAAAAGCATCCCATACAGGAAGTACAGCATGTATTAAAAGTTTTAATGTTGGTATGGAGAAGAATGTTGCAAAGACTTGGAATACTGTGCGATACAAAATGTCTAATATTTTTTGGCAGTACTGCCTATTGAACCCTGGGCCTTGCACTTGCTAAGCAAGCATTCTGCCACTGAGTTGTTGTCTCCTGGGTGATATATCATGAGGCCTTTTTATTTTTATTTTGAGGCAGGGTCATTTCAAACTTGTGATCTTCCTGCCTCAGCCTTCAGAGTAGATGGAATCACAGATATGTGCCACTGGCACTAGGTGAATTTTTATAGTGTCTTCTCACACTATATTTCATTGATGTTGTAGAGGAATGTATATTCTTTCCATGGCCTCTGATCTTAACACACAAGAGCAATTTACTTCTCAAATTATTTCAGGGTGATGCTTGAAACAGTTCTCAGATATAAATCTCTCTAGAAATAAGCTGAAAATTTCCATTTCCTCTGGGATGTAGTTTTCGCTTTTTGATCATTTTTCAATTCCATCTCAAATATTCCATTTTCCTGATAATACTTGTACATTGTACTTAGTGAGGTGAATTTTAATAAACAATGAGCTGCATAGCCCAACATTTTAGATGGTTTGGGGCAAGCTTTAGAGAAGACACGATGTCATGAAGATTTACATTCCAAATATCTGATCTTGTGAAAACATGAAGCTCTGCTCGCTGGATCTCCCCTAAAGGATGTTCCACGTGACAGTTCTTGTGGATGCTAATGCACCCAGAACCCCAGGACTGAAATCTGTTTTTCCCTCCCAGCAATAGAAGACCTAAGAGGTGCTAAGATAGATTGTAAGCTGGAGAGACAGATCCTTTCCTAGGAAAGAACAAAACTCGATCCACCTGTCTCCCAATCACATCAAGGAAATATACCTTACAACTTGAAGTAATATTTCAAGTATGTTTTTTTTTTCATTTACCTTCAATATATATTTTTCAGTGTACTTTTTCCCCTGAGGCCATGAATGTTATGAATCCTAGATATAGTTATGGGGACTGTAATAATGGCTTTAATAACTTGCGTTGAATATATATTTCTGAGCATAGCTTACATTCGAAAGGTTAAAAACCAAATTAGGATCCATTTTTTTTACTTAGGCAGTTACTAATCAGATGGGAAGCATTGAGGAAAGGGGACTGGGCAGGAAGAATCCCTCCCAACAAACTATTAGCAACAACTTCCCAAAACGGCAGGTAGATTGTTTGTTTTCTAAAATGAGCATAGGTTACACATAGATTTTTTTTATATTTAAGAATTTTAAATGACATATGCTTTACAAGTTTCTATATCATGATATGGAATAATTTATTCATGCAGAGACAAATGTGAGAAGGTGTGGTGCCTTGGAGTAAATTTAGCTCCATGACTGACTTATGTTTCTTGTCTGCCTGATGTGCTATCTGTTTAGGACAGAAAGTTTTTATCTTGAACTTTGTGAACTGACAGAACTATAGCAAGTCATAAGACTAAGTATTAGTTGCACTAAGTATTAATTATATCCAGAATAATGGAGCATACGTCGTGTCTTGGTTACTTTTCTCATTGCTGAGACAGAATACCCAGCGCCCAAAGTTAAAGGAGGGAAGATTTGTTTAGCTCGCAGGTTGTAGAGGTTTCAGTCAGTCTGTAGTTGGCTGGGTGCAAGGCAGGGTGACATGGCAGAGGGGCATTGCAGAGGAGAAATAGTTCATGGTGGGCAGATGAAGCAAAGTAGTCAAGAAGCAAAGCAGCAAGCAACAAACAATAACCCTCTTTCTGTCCCTTATATTTTATGCAAGCTACCCACTCCTAGGGCAGATAGCACTCACACCCATGGTGGGGCACCCTTAATCCTACCCAGAACTATACCAAACCAAAAGTGGACTAATTTAGTAATCACACAGCCATAATCCCAGCATCACACACTTCAGATCCAGTCACCTCCGAAAAGCCCATCTATGGGCTGATATCTAGATACAAGCCATGACATGTTGTAAAAGAGAGATTTCAAAATGTCAATGCTGAGCTGATTTTGGCACACAGACACAAACACACACATCCCCGCGTGTGCACACACACACACACACACACACACACACACACACACACACCCCAATGCATTACTTGAGCAAGAATGAGTAAACCCTTTATGGCTTAAAATGAGTGCTAAAATCTAGATATTTCACTTAAAAATCGAGATAAATAACTTATTTAAACTTGCAATATCTCGCTACATTGGTCTCATGTTCATGTTGGCAATACTAAGCTAGAACTCAGAAACCCTGCCCAAAGACAGAAACTCTAACGACAACTTACACCAAGCCTTGGATAATTTTTATTTTGCAGCACTGGGGATCAATCCTAGTGCCTCAAACATACTAGGCAAGCATTCTACCACTGAACCACAACAACTCAATCTCTAGTTTTAAACACATAGTCCATTGCACATATTTATGTAACCAAGCTTGCACCAGTAAACAACTGTGTTTGAGACCCTCGAAAGGTAAGCTGCATAAATAAAACAGCCTAAATCAGTGAAAGGTGAAAATTACAATAATTTTTAAAGAAAGGCAGTTGTTCTCCTCAACACGTATTTCATCATAGCATGGAAGTAATCATTGAATCCTAGATTGAGCGTGTTATTGCTCCCACAGTCCTTACCCAAAGCCGCTGACAAAACTGTGTAAGATCTTTTTTTTTTCAATTGATACACAAAAACACAAACATTGTACATATTAATGAGGTACCATGTATTGTTTGGTACATATATACTATGCATAATGTTTACATCCAGTTAAATATATTGATCTCCTCAAACATTTATCATTTGTTTATGGTGAAAACTTTCAAAATTCCTTCTTCTAGCTTTTTGAAATGTACAATGCATTATTGTTATCTATTGTCACACTACTCTGCAATATCACTCCAGAGCCTGTTGCTCCTTCTGTGACTGTAATTTAGTACCCATTGATCAATCAACTTGCCTAAGATTCTTTAGTTCATTTTTAAATCAGAAATATTTCTCACAGTTTTTAAATGCTATTACTACTTTCAGTTAATAGACATAATATGTTGGAATAAGAAGTTATTGAAACTCTTCTCTATTTTTTGACATTTTATTTTTTGTTTTTTATTAGTACATTGCCATACATAATGTTTACAGTCTTTGTGTGGAGTGAGTACTTGTATATAATGCATCTTAATTCCTTTTTCAACCCCCTTTCCTCCCCTTCTTCCACCCTCCCCTCATCTCTTGGTCCCCTCTCCATTTGATACATTCCATCTCTCCTCAGTAGTCCTTCACTGGTAGAGATTGCCAAAGCTCCATGAACTGCTTCAGAGTGTGTAATTGGTACCATTCATTTGGCCATTTAATCATTTATTTCTTGGTGCAGCTGCGTAACTCCATTATATGCTTGTGATCCCAATGAGGTTATGAGTTTAAGAGTACGAGCAGTACTATATACTTATTTTCCCCACAACAACATTCAACACATTGCTGAATACTTATTAAACTCTTGATTAAAAGTAGTTTGATTGAAATGAGGTGAGTTTAATAACCATGGTTATGGGTAAAATTAGGAGGCCTAATTTACTTGGTGTGTGTAAAACAGTCAACCCGTCCCTTGAGAAGAGTGGGAACAATGCTTTAACTGAAATAAGTTCATCTTATGCTCTTTATTCTTTGGCCTTTGGCCAGATCTGGCTTCTGAGATATCAAGATATTAAAGCATAATCTTCAGTTGGAAGGATCAAAGAAGAATTTTGGCAAGTAACTTTATAGTGGAGAAACTTGGAAGATACTATCTTGACCTAAGTGTCCTTTTTTGAATTTAGATTTTCAGAGTACATTTACCAAACCATTTCACAGTCTTTATCATGTTCTACTCTGTATTACAACTTCTTAACTGTCTTAGGGCTATTGTTAGCACTTGAATTGAACCTCATAAAAATAAAAGCATTTGATCAGGTAAAGAAGATAGTCAACGACTACCTAAATCAAAGACAATAATGCCGAATTTGGAAGTTCAAGAGAATCTAAGAGGAGTAAATCCTCAGCACTTCTAGGGGCATCCAGTGAATTTATATATTATTTTATTATTTGTAAATTGTCACTTCTAGCTTCCAAATTCTGTTCTTTGCTACTCTGGAACTACTCAGCCATTATAGTTACTTATTGAAGATCAGAAGCTAACAGAATTACAGTCAAATGCAGGAGAATACATGTTGATGTTTGTGTTTCTTGTTTGTGTAATTTCCATGGCATTGTTTTGAGACCAATTTTATTTCTAGGGATAAAGCTAGAAAAATAATTTTTCTTCTGACCTTCTTAACCCCTCAGCATGACAAAGTTGTGTTTGAGGCCTAAAATTGTACCATTTTACTGATCATTAATATTTTTTAGTTATTTGTTCATAACAAATGAGAAACTTAATTCTCTGAATGATATATTTTAGTATTAACTAAAAGTTTTGATGGTGTATCAGTTAATTAGAATCTGAATCAAATTTGATAGGGAAACTCCAGAAGGTGATGAATATTACCTTTGGTTTGTGATCCTCAGTTTGCTGTGGGATTGTCAAGTACCCGTTTTGATATTGGCATCCCAATTTAAATATAAATCCATGAATACAAATTAAAAATTTAAATGTCCTGTCTGTTAAATTTTATTCTATCATATGAAAATTAGTCATGCCTTATCATGCTGTCTTGCAATAACTCTGACAGATATTGGCCGTGCTTATTATAAAATGACCTAACATTTTATTTCATGTTTATTGGAAAATTCAACTTTTTCCTGGAAATATAATATCTATCTTAACATTTTATAGACAGATCCTCTTGTTTTCCAGTGAAGAAATTTATTAGGATCAGTGTAGTTACTTATGAGTTTCCCAAAAGCTGAAGATGTGCCCATTTGGGCCACTCATTCAAATAGTGTTAGAAATACAAAACAATTGTTGGGAAGCTTACACATAAGGACTTAATCATTTTGGTCATATATATGGCTAATGAGCTTGGAAACTCTGAGATGTCTCTTATGCCTTAATTCTCAAGACGAAGCTCAAGAGAGCAGAATGTGGAGAGTAATATGAGCTCTAAGGCTTATATACAGAATAAATAGAAAAATAATAGACTTAGGCAGAGAAGCTACACCTATTGTCTTTAGTGAGACATATCCTTTTTCTGTTCTTTCCTTCTATCCTCAAGTATACATCAATTTTTGCCATGTTTTAAATGCTATCACATAGTGTAGTCTAAGAAATCTCTGTTACTGAGATGTGGAGATAAATGAGTTACAGACACTTAAGGAGACACGGTGAGTTAGGAAGGTAGAAATTCACTGTGACTTACATCTTTCTATTACAGGCACAGGACAGGTAATGTGTGATTGATTGGGTTACTTGGATGTAATTGCTGTGGAGGTCTTCCCATATAGTGCTTGGCACATAGTGCTCAGTAGTAAAGGCTGAAGTATAGTGAGCGTTTTCTAGGTACCAAGTACTAAACTAAGCTCATTATATGTATAAATGTCCTTGATTCTCACAAAAGACAGATGAAACATTTACTGTTGGCATCCTCATTTTGTTTAAACTGAAGCACAGAAAGGTTAAACAACTTGCTTAAAGTCACACAGCTAGTAAGCAATAAAATTAATATTAGAACCCATTCACTGTAGCTCTGGAAAGTGTCCTTAATTACCATACTGTACTGCTTCTCATTCACTATTAGTTGGAACAATTATTGTGATCATTATTTGAAATTCTTTATGTGAAAGACCATTGTCTATTGATATCTAGAGTATGAGACTTTTTTGTTTTATGCATTGATGGAAATTTTGTGTTTGCAATTGTGAAACAAAATTATGCGTTAGTTATTTTGCATGATGGTGATGTTGGGGATAATAACAAAGGTAATGGTTAATTACTGGATGCCTGAGACTGTTACAAATGATTTACGTTCTTTAACACATATATCCTTGCAACAAACCTATGAGACAGATGCAATCATTACCATTTTACACATATGAAAACTGGGGTAAAGAAACCAACTTTTGGTTATACAACCAAAAGCAACAGCATTTCCATTTTACACATATGAAAACTAGGGTAAAGAAACCAACTTTTGGTTATACAACCAAAAGCAACAGCCTAGATCCCATGTTCATTGTTCATGCATGTATTTACCTTCACAGTATACATGACCTGTAATTTTGACAGGTCTATCACATTATGCGCCTTCCTTATACAGCCCTACAAAGTTACTCCTAGGTCCTCTATTCAGCTTAGGAGATACATTTTGGTACACAAGGTGGGTGGACAAGACCTTTTCCCTGGGATTGGTGTTTTATTCCATGGTTATAAAGTGGTCAGTGGGGAAAGTCATAGCCCTGAACAAAGGAGATAGAAAGCTTCAATAAATACATATTGTGCACTCATATCTGTAGTATAAAAAGCCCTTTTCTATCACTGAGGACATTAAACAAAGCAGACAGGATCTTCTGCCCTTGTTTAGTTTGCATTTTAGTGGGAAAAGGGCTTTGTTCAATAAGCAAATTATTACCAGTGTCATGGAAAACAGTATCCCAAAGAGAAGAAGTAGACGAGGAAAGAGATACTTTGACAAAAAGTGAATGATATTGTTGTCAGGTAGTTCTTTTAGAAATGGCCCACCAAACAAAAATATTTCAGGTATTTCTTCTCTTGAACAAAGAATTGGATGAGATACGACAAAAAGGGTGCCAAAAGTTTATTTTATTTTATTTATTTTTTGGGGGGTGCTGGGGATCGAAACTCAGCACCTTGTGCTTACTAGGCAAATTCTCTACCACTTGAACTAAAGCCTCAACCCCAAAAGTTCATTTTAAAACGAGAGGAGAAGGGGCAAGGGAAGAGCTAATTTTGCAGAGCAAACTTAGGCCAAACAAAGAGAAAAAAGGATAAAAAGTAATGACAAAAGTACACATGGTGGGCTTTCACAAGGAGTCATTTTAGCAAGCTCCTCATGGTGTTGCTTCTTTTTTATGCCATCCACATCTCATGGGAGCTCATGAGAAGTTCTACATATTGGGTCCTGAGAATTACCTGGCACAGCCTTGGGATCTTGAAATTGATGGGTCTGGCCCACTTCTCCAGTGCTGCTCTGGAATCTTGTAATTTACAGATCCTGTTTATTTCCCCAGCCAGCTTTGCCATGCTCTACCCCTTGTATCATTCCCCCTGAGAAACAAAAATCCCATAAATCTTTATTTTATTTTATTTTATTTTATTTTAAACCAAGAACATGTATTGGTACATTCTACATACAATGGTCACATTCATTACATTTATTCTGTACCTATACATGATGCATCTTGGTTCTCCCCCCTCTCCCCCCCCCT
>QZML01001743.1:3922-18423 GCA_016801275.1 Hystrix brachyura
AGTGGACAGGTGTGGGGGAGGAAAGACGCTCACATCATGGCAGACAGGAAGGAGAGAGACAGACAGAGAGACAGAGACAGAGAGAGACAGAGAGAGACCCTGAGTGACTCATGGTCTCAGAGGGTCCAGTCCATGGTGGCTGCTCCAAGGCAGGAACATCATGGCGGACGGGCGTGGGGGAGGAAAGATGCTCACATCATGGCGGCCGGGAAGCAGAGAGAGGAGGGAGGAGCCTGGACAAGAATGCAGTATTCCTGGTCACACCCTAGTGGCCTCCTCCAACCAGGCCCGGCTCCTGCGGCACAGTCAACTACACACTCTTCCATGATGACTCCACCAAGGGGCACAGCACCCACCATCCAGTCACCCTCCAGAAGTCACACCTACAAACACATGCGATTTAAGGGGGCCATTTTGGATCTAAACTGTATCATAGAGACTCGACTTCGCTTCTGAAAGGAAACCCGTCACGTCCCTTCGCACCGTGCTCTTGAGGTCTTCACACCTCACCATCATCACTAGTCTCTCAGAAATGACTTTGCACAGATGCAAGTGTATCTCTCTATGTAGATGGCGCCCTCTTTTGGTTACAGTCTATCGGTGCTTCTGCACAAATCAATGACCCTCGCGGGGAACCTGAGACCAGACTGAGGGGCCCACAGCTCCGGGCGGCCTACAGCCCCAGCAAGAGGCAGAGGCAGGAGGGTCTCCTCTGGAGTCTGTAGAAGGAGGACAGCCCTGGACATCTTGGTCTCAGCCTCCTGGGTGCCAGAAATGTAAGAGTAAATTGCTATTTAAGTCTCCCAGCTTGTGGGTTTTTGTTAAAGTGCTGCGCTGCTTCCTCACCTTGGGTCCTGTGTGGAGACCTCAGCTAAGACACAGTGTTCTGGGCTCTGAAGGGGTCTAACTCGCCCACGAGTGACGCACACCGTGAGTAGCATCCATAATTGGCTTTCTCTGAGCCAGACATCTTCCGCGCTGTGAGATTTCCCCGGCATTCTTTTGATGTATTTTTGCATCCTGGCATCACGCCTCTCCACCACGTGGGGTATCTGACCTCCTCCCCAAAATGTGCTTCCTGGCATAAAAGAATACCAGGTGGGTGTCACTGTTACCTCCAGGAGTCAAAGAAAAGTGTTGTTTGGAGCTGAGAAAAAAACGCCTGACTGTAGGACGATTCTATCGCCAGCGGAAACACAGACTCTGGGGAGACTGATATTCTGCACCACTGGGGTCGAACGCAAGGCCTTGTGCGTGTCTGACAAATGCCCACCACTCGGCGACACCCCCAGCACGTCTTCACTTTTATTTTGAGACAGAGTCTCACTAAGGTGCCTGGCCTAGCCTCGCTCTCTTGGTCCTCCTGCCTCAGCCTCCTCAGTAGCTGGGATCGCAGCACGCTTCGCTGTGCCCGGCAAGAATTGAGTGCTTTGTAATAAACGTCTGCTTTGTGTTTCCTTCGCGGAACGGGCGAGTCTGTTCTGTCTTCCAGGGAGCCAGTTAGACAATTCCTCACAGGAACACACAGCGATGAAGAAGGAATTCTGCCATCTGCACCTCAAAAGGAGGAACCATGTTTTTTTCTCTTGGAACTGAACCCAAAATTGTAGCATTGTTGATGGGGATAAAATCCCTGAGATTGCATCTGACCCTGGAAAGCGCAGCCGTCATCAAAAAATGAAATAATAACAAACGCTGGAGAGGCTGCGGGGAAAAGAAACCCTCCTGCGCTGTGGGTAGGAGTATAAACCGGTACAATCAGCATGGAGAGTCCTCAAAAGCTAAACTAGAAATTGTATTTGACCCAGCTATTCCCCTTCTAGGTATCTTCCAAAGGAGTTAAGGACACCATATTGCAGCGATGTTTATAGCAGCACAACCCACAATAGCTAAATCCTGGAAGCAGCCTCCATGTCCATCAGCAGATGAACAGATAAAGACATTGTGGTATTTACATGCCGTGGAGTACTACGTGGTCACGAAGAAGGGTAAACTGGGGTCATTTGTAGGAAAATGGATGCACCTTGAGACCATAATGTTAAGTGAAATAAATCAGACACACAATAAATGAGACACACGAGTTTCAAAATGGCATGGTTCCTGCTAAACGAGAAACCCAAAGCATCAATAAAGAGCAAAATAAAAGGTAGATAATACGATGTAGGGAGATAGATCTTCCTCAAAAAGATCTTCCTCAAATGGGGAGGAGACGAAGAGATGGAGGGAGGGAAAATTGAGAGAAGAGGAATACGATGCCAAAGAATTTAGCTGTGTCATGTACATGCCACAGCCCCTCACAAGACATGTAGCCATCGTGTGCTGCAAACAGGCACCAGTAAAAATGTTCTAAAATCACTGGTGCCCGAGGAGACATTTCTGCGCGTTCACGTTATGCGGAGAACCACTAAGCAAACTGAGGCAGCGAATCCAACCTCACCACGTGGCAGCGAGGGAGTGTGTGTCCGCTGCACGTCTGTGGGCTCCGGAAACCTAGTTTCATGCCTGCCTGGGCGCCAAAGTTGCACGTTTCTCCCGCGTCATCTGGCTGTGCCCTCTGTGACATTTCTGCAACATGTATGTCGCTTTCTGACTTCGATCTTTTCTGTCTTACACTGGCCGCCGCATGGGAGACAGTACAGGGCTGACTGCAGCAGCGAGAAACCAGATTTCCATTACTAGGTTGCGTGTGCATGTGTGCGCATGTGTGTGTAAAGTGGGTGCGTGCATAGGCGTGTATCTGTGTTCTGCCAGTTCATGTCTGTGTATGTGTTTTTTATGTGCATGTATCTACGCAAGTGTGTTTGAATATTTGTGAGCCTGCTCAGATGTATAAATGTGTGCATACGTGTGGTGTGTATGTGTGCTTCCCTGTGTATGTGTGGTGTGTGTGTGAGTTTTCATGTGTGTACATGTGAGTGCATCTGATAGCAGAAGGATTTTTGTGGTAAAACCTTTGCAAACAACGAACGATGTTTCTCTGTGCGTAGGAGAAGCGAAGCAAAAATACAGATCTTATGAAATTCTTTTTCAATTCCTAAATGATGGCGAGAAAGAAATATTTCATAATGACGTTAAAGAGAAATGGTTTTGTACAGACTTTGGAAATTTTTACCCAGCCAGGGAAGACTACGGGGGCTTTTAAAGTTCAAGTGACTTTTACTTTAGGCATTGGCCAAAGCAGAAAGCATTTGTTGGGGTTTGGCTGGGAAATGTTTCCCAAAAGTTTCATATATTCAAAGGTGGGGTTTTTGGAAGGCTGTCGGATCGGGGGGTCCACGCTCATCGGATTCTCTGCGTATTGATCTATCATCTATCATCTTCATCGGTATAGCTTAGATCTTCCTCAAATGGGAAGGAGACGAAGAGATGGAAGGAGGGAAAATGGAGAGAAGAGGAAGACGATGCCAAAGAATTTAGCTGTGTCATGTACATGCCACAGCCCCTCACAAGACATGTAGCCATCGTGTGCTGCAAACAGGCACCAGTAAAAATGTTCTAAAATCACTGGTGCCCGAGGAGACATTTCTGCGCGTTCACGTTATGCGGAGAACCACTAAGCAAACTGAGGCAGCGAATCCAACCTCACCACGTGGCAGCGAGGGAGTGTGTGTCCGCTGCACGTCTGCGCATGTCTGTGGGCTCCGGAAACCTAGTTTCATGCCTGCCTGGGCCCCAAAGTTGCACGTTTCTCCCGCGTCATCTGGCTGTGCCCTCTGTGACATTTCTGCAACATGTATGTCGCTTTCTGACTTCGATCTTTTCTGTCTTACACTGGCCGCCGCACGGGAGACAGTACAGGGCTGACTGCAGCAGCGAGAAACCAGATTTCCATTACTAGGTTGCGTGTGCATGTGTGCGCATGTGTGTGTAAAGTGGGTGCGTGCATAGGCGTGTATCTGTGTTCTGCCAGTTCATGCCTGTGTATGTGTTTTTTATGTGCATGTATCTACGCAAGTGTGTTTGAATATTTGTGAGCCTGCTCAGATGTATAAATGTGTGCATACGTGTGGTGTGTATGTGTGCTTCCCTGTGTATGTGTGGTGTGTGTGTGAGTTTTCATGTGTGTACATGTGAGTGCATCTGATAGCAGAAGGATTTTTGTGGTAAAACCTTTGCAAACAACGAACGATGTTTCTCTGTGCGTAGGAGAAGCGAAGCAAAAATACAGATCTTATGAAATTCTTTTTCAATTCCTAAATGATGGCGAGAAAGAAATATTTCATAATGACGTTAAAGAGAAATGGTTTTGTACAGACTTTGGAAATTTTTACCCAGCCAGGGAAGACTACGGGGGCTTTTAAAGTTCAAGTGACTTTTACTTTAGGCATTGGCCAAAGCAGAAAGCATTTGTTGGGGTTTGGCTGGGAAATGTTTCCCAAAAGTTTCATATATTCAAAGGTGGGGTTTTTGGAAGGCTGTCGGATCGGGGGGTCCACGCTCATCGGATTCTCTGCGTATTGATCTATCATCTATCATCTTCATCGGTATAGCTACAATGATCAATCTAGAGGTCTACCGTCTATGACTTGTTCATCTACCATCTATTATTACCGATCAATCCATCATCCATATACTGTCTATCATTATGGGTCAAATATCTTTTTCGGTTTATTATTTATACCACTATTCGTCATCTGTGCAGCCATCTGCGGGTCAATCTATCACCTATATATCATTTATCATCGTGGATCAACTACCTTTATCTATTTGTTATTTATATATCTATTTGTCATCTACCTAGCCATCTGCGAGTCCATCCATCGTCTATATACCATTTATCATTACTGGTCAATGATCATATCTATTCATTATTTACACATCTATTTATCATCTGCCTACCGATCTGCCAATCAATTCATCGTCTGTATACTATCTGTCATTGTGGGTCAAATGTCATTTATTATGTATCTATTTATTATCTGCCCAGCCATCTGCTAGTCAATCCATCATCTATAGATCATCTATCATCATCTACATATATCGTAATCTACCATGTATGTGCCTATCATCAGGATACCTATCAGTTTATCGATCATCATCCCAATCCAGAGAGAAAGAAAGAAAAGAAGAAAGAGAGAATGAACAAAAGGAAGAAGAAAAGAAAAAGACTTTGCCACAGATATTTTGGTATAAAACCAAACATTTCAGGAATATGGAGGTGACACGGGAAGGGTGAGACCAAAAATGGATTTTATTGCTTGTTCTGGCTCATTAGACTTACTCATATGTAAATAACAATCATAATAATAATAATGATAAAGACAAAGAAAAAAAAAAAGAAAAGAAACATTTTGGTTGCTTTATCTGTTTCCACAATGGCGGGATCCACAGGAATTTGCCCCCTCAGGGAAATGGGAAGTAATTCTAAAAGTCAGACTAGGCCACCCCCTAAATGTGACGATGGGGGGCCACAATATAGGGCCACAAATAGGACTATAAGAAATCAGAACCAAGGTCCTGAGTTCGATCCCCAGCACACACACACAAAAAAGAAATCAGAACGAGGTACTAAAATGACTACTAGATGCCAAAATGCACCACCCCAAATATGAATGTAGGAGACAGAATACTGCGCCAGGTAAGAGTTTAAGAGACAGATACGAATGTCAGAGACCAGAATGTGACACCCAATATGGCTGCAGAAGATCAAATACCCCACAACAAATAAGACTATACAAGACAGAAAACACCACCCTAAAAATTAATGTGAGCGACAAGAATGCATCACCCTAGATATTCATGTAGGAGATAAGAATACACCACCAACCGGGCGTAGTGGTGCAGGCCTGTCATCCCAGCACTCGGGAGGCTGAGGCAGGAGGATCCCCACAAGTTCAAGGCCAGCCTGAACTGCATAGCAAAACCCTGTCTAAAAAAAGAATAATAATAATAAATAAGAACACCCCACCACCACCAAACATGACTTCAGGAAAATAGAATACACCACCCCGGATATAACTGTAGGAGACCAGAATATGTCAGCCTAAAATTTGCCTGTTTGGAATATTGATTATTTCAAGCTGATTATTTTGAGAAACAGCAGACTGGAGGAGCTCTAGGCATAGACTAGAAGTCACCCATTTGTGAGGGAAAGCGGCGCCCGTAAAGGAAACCTCCGCTCCCAAGGGGCGGCCCTCTGAACCCAGGAGACCCGAGTGGATCCACATCCCAAGCGCCTCTCGTTCAACGGGAAGTCGCCGATTTAGGCTTCGCCCTTGTTCATCCCCAATTTCCAGGTCACTGTCCCAAAACACCCTCCTTTCATTGTTTCTCCTAAGACGAGACTTGAATAAATAACAAATTAAGACCTGGGCATATCTTTGAGAAAACCACCAGCCTAACACACTCCCTTTGAACAGAGGAAAAATCCAATTTATCTCACTTTTATATATTATTATATGTGAACATCAGTGGTAGCTTACGTTTATAGAAGGCTTCTTAAGTGCCAGATATTAAGACTTTTACATGATCTTGCATTACTTTTACTACAAATCTACAAAGTCCATCCCTTATCTCATTTAAATAGTTACTAGGATGGAGAAGGCCAAGGGACCTTTCAAGGGACACATAATCTGAGAACTGAATTTGAATTCTGATTGTTTTGGAGACAGGCTCTTGCTATGTAGTCCAAGCTGGCTGTAAATTCACTATGTAGCCCAGGCTGGCCTCAAACTCACAGCAATGCCCCTGCCTCAGCCTCCCAGCCTCGTGGGGTGTGCCATCACGCCTGGCCTGAAGTTATCTTAATGGCCACCAAGAAATAAACTTCAGCCGTCACTCTGACTTATAAGCTAAATGCCACTAATCATACTGTTAATAATCATAACAGTAAATCCTATCCGATTTACGATCTTTCAAACATGGCTAATTAGTTTATTTTCCCCCCATGAAAAATAAATTAGCAGTTCTCTTAGATTCATCAGACCAGCAAATACTATGAAAAAAAAAAATGTGTGTTTTCCCCTCAGGCTAAACCCAGTTTCGAGAATCTGAAGTTGTTAACAATTTCCACCATTTTGTGGTAACTAATACCCAGCCTCATTTTACTTGCGGCCTGGCACACATAACATAGATAATGTTGGATGTGGGGGTGGGAAGGTGAGTGCAGAAGGCAAATAGGCACTGCGAGATTAGTGGTGCACATCTCAGGGCTGCATCACCGTGATCGAAATACCTAAGAACAACAGCTTACAAGAGGAAAGGTTGAATTGGGCTCATGGTCTCAGAGGGTCCAGTCCATGGTAGGCTGCTCCAAGGCAGGAACATCATGGCAGACGGGAGTGGGGGAGGGAAGACGCTCACATCATGGTGATCGGGAAGCAGAGAGAGGAGGGAGGAGCCAGGACAAGAACGCACCCTCCCAGATTGCATCCTCCCAGATCACACCCTAGTGACCTCCTCCAACCAGGCCCAGGTCCTGAAGCAGATTCAGCCAGGAACGCACCCTCCCAGATCACACCCTAGTGATCTCCTCCAACCAGGCCCAGGTCCTGAAGCAGATTCAGCCAGGAACTCGTCCATGATGACTCTTCTGAGGGGCACAGCGCCCCCATCAGGTCACCTTGCACATGCAGGAGAATTTGAGGACATCTAGACATAAATCCTAACACCAGCCCTTGGCAACATCATGCCCTTTTTCTGTGCTTTGGGGACTTCCCTGTTCAGGACATTTCATCAGGAAGGGGACACACACCGTGTGGTCTGCGGTGGCTGCCTTGGTGTGATGTTTCTGAGGTTTCTCCATCGTGCTGTATCTCAGCTTCCCGTCTTGTTCTGACAGAATACGATTGCAGGATATAGTTAGGCAAGAGTCTCTTCACCCACATACCCACGAAGGTTGTTCCTACTCTGGGGCCCTCGTGAACATCCCTACAATAAGCATTCTGCATGCAATGCCCACACTTCGGGGTGCGACACGTGTTTTCTTTTCTTTGGGGGGATTCACCTGGCAGGGGAAGTTGAATCAAAAACGAAACCAGGTCCTGTGGAGGAATCGCCCGACGGGCGTGTACCTGTATCCTTCTCATTTCAAGTGAAACCGACTTTGCTCTGACTCTCAGGCTCCACTGCGCTGGGAAATGTAACCTCACCTAGATTTCAGGTTCCGCTTCCTCCCTGGAGCCCCATAAGAATTAGGTCATGCTCCACTTTCAGGCCATTTGGAAACTGGTCCGTCATGGCGCCACCGCCCCTCACCCCCACCGGCCGCCAGCTTCGCCTGACGACTTGGGGAGGCCGGAATCTGGGCCAAAGCTGGGAACCCGGCAGCTCAGAGATCGGCAACCTGGGAGGGCACCACAGAGGTGGACGGTCTCGACCCCCCATTTCCACAGCCCTTTCTGGGGGCCGACAGCACGCACCTGGGCAGAGGTGACCGGTCCCACGTTGGACGACGGATAAGCAAGCAACAGACCTCAGACGCGTGGAGTCACTGGAATCCCAGAACTCGCTGGCTACAGTGCGCATGTTACCTGAGCTGTGATCACAAAAAAGGTGAATGCTTATATTTAAACAAAAATGTTTCACAGTAAAGATGCATTGCCTCAAATCCTCACAAAACTCCTCCCGGCTTTGCACACACTCATCCCGCGTCCCGGCCGCTTTCCGCAGCGGCTCTGGCGTCCTCCCTCCTGAGGGTCATCAGCTGCGCCGTCCCGGCTGCCTCGATGTCCCAAATGGAGTCAAAACGTTGACCTTTCCTGGTTATTTTGATCTTGGGGCAGAGCCAGGAGCCCTTGGGGAGGAGCCAGGAGCCGCATGGTGCCAGATCCGGTGACTGAGGTGGACGAGGACACGGCGTCGTGTGTTTATGAGCCGCCTCTCAGGTGGATGGTGCACGGCGGCAGCAGTCACCGTGTTTTTGATCTCACCTAGTAAAGACTCTCAGGAGGGAGCACTCCAGAGCTGCTGCAGAGAGCGGCCAGGACGTGGGACGAGCGTGCAAAGCTGGGAGGATTCTGAGGGGCGGAAACAGCCACGTGCTTTCGTTGTAATATGTTTTTGTATTAAACGCACTTTCGCACATTTCTTGGTCAACTATCATGTAAGATGGTCTCACCGAGAACCTGGCTAGACGTCTGCGTCCAGAGCCCAGCTCTGCGGGGTCACCACCTGCGGCCATCAAGAGCACCTCAAAGTCCCGTAAGAATGGAGGCAAAATCAGTTTAGTCTCAGAGTGACCAAACTGCAGGGCAGTTAGTCCCCCTCAGCTGACAGCAGAGCGAGGACGGCGGTCAGGAGCCGGCCGTGTGGACTCGGCCCGGCCGGACGCGGAAAAACGCCACAGAAAAACGCCGACAACCCGATTCTGCAGCAAGGTGCCGGCGCCGGGCTGCAGGCGGACGCTCCTCCGCGGCCGTGTGGACGCCGGACAGACTGAGCTCGGACCGCAGCTGGGTCTCGGCCGGGACTGCAGCAGCTCTCCGGGCGCCTCGGGGATCCGCCACCACGAGGCAGGCTGCTCCGGGCGAACAACACAGTGTCCACCTTCCTCCTCCTGCATCTCCTGCATCTCCTCCTCCTCCTCCATCTCCTCCTCCATCTCTTCCTTCATCTCTTCCTTCATCTCCTCCTCTTCATCCTGCTCGGTCTCCTCTTCCTCTTTCTCCTCCTCCTCCTGCTCCTCCTTTTCTAGCTTCTCTTCTTGCTCCTTGTTCTCCTGTCTTCGTCTTCTCCATCAATCCTTCCTCCTCTTGCTGCCATCTTCCCTTCCTCTCTCCTCTCTCCTCTCTTCTGTCCTCTCTTCCCCTCTCTGCTCCTTTCCCCTCGCCCCATCTCCCTCTCCTGATTCTTCCCAACCCTCCCCACCCCCATAAGGCACAACACCACTGAAAAATTTATTTCATTTTAAAATCTTATAGCACCACTTGCCTGTGATTCCACCACTCTGGGAGGCTGAGGCAGAAGGATCTCCAGTTCCGGCCCAGCCTGGGCAAACTAGCATGTAGGGAGATCCTGTCTCAAAATTTTTAAAACGTTTCAGTTTTTTGTTTGTTTTGCTTTGTGCTTTGAGACAAGGTCTTGCTATGTAGCGCAGGCTGGACTTGAACTCACTACGCAGCTCAGGCTGGTAGCGATCCTCCTGCCTCAGCCTCCCAAGTGCTGGGATGGCAGGTGTGTGCTCAAGCCAGGCTCAAAATCAAATTTCTTTTCCAAGGACTGGGGATGCTGCTCAGTGTAAAAACCCCGAGTTGGGTCCCCACGCGGCGATGAGGGAACGAATGAATCGGTAAGTACCGCAACGAGTGACTGAATGAAGGCTGAAACCCTCCAGCCTGCAAAACACGGAAAACCCCGCCGCGCGCAGACCGCGGCGCCCTCCCGGCAGCCTCCCCAGAGCGGCAGGTGGCCGCGCCGCTGCGCATGCGCCCTCCCGCCCGGTCACCTCCCGCCCCGCGTCCCGCCCTCGGCCGGAGGCTGCGGCTGCACCGCGTGGCCGGCAGGTGGCGGGCTGGGACCGGGGAAGACGCCGCCGCCGCAGCGGGCAGAGGAGCGAGGGGCGCGCTGCCGCCTCCTCAGGGGTGTGCGGCCCGGAGGGACTCACGGACGCCGGGCCGGGGACGCTGCCACCGCGAAGGACGCCCAGAGGAGGCCGAAGCAGGCAGAGCCCGGCCTCAAAGTCAGGAGGAGGCTGGAGCCCTCGCACACCCTCAGGAGCGGGGCCTCGAACACCCCCACAGGAGAAACTGAGGCACGCGCCCGGGCCCCGGAAGCTGGCAGTGTAGGATTCGTGTCACTCGCCCCGCACGCCTGCGTCTGACCCACATCTGGTGCCGCTTTTAGAAACAGCACGCGGCCTGCCGGGTGGACACCGTGCTGCGTGCACAGCCGGGTCCGGATCCTGCAAGGCAGTTCGCCTCTCTGCCCGTTTTATCCCATTCCGAAAGGGGCAAATTGAGCCGGGTGCGGTGCACACGTCCGTCGTCCCGGCGCTCTGGGAGGCTGAGGCGGGAGGCTGAGGCAGGAGAATGGCAAGTTCCGGGCCAGCTTGGGGGACTTGCTGACCGACCCCAGGGTCCTCTGTCCCCTGGGCGGAGTGAGGCTCGCGGTTTAGAGAAACATCCGTCACAAATGTGGGCATCCTTGACTTTGTTTTTCATGTCAGAATTTTATTTTAGTTTATATTTTATTTATTGCTGTTTGGGGATTGAACTCGGGGCCTGGGCATTGAGCAACACTGCCCAGCCCTTTATTTTACTTTATCTTTTATTTTGAGACAGGCTCTCTGTAGATCGCTAAGTTTCCCAGGCTGGACTCCAACTGGAGATCCTCCTGCCTCAGCCTCCCAGAGTGCTGGAATGACAAGCATGTGCCAGGACACCCGGGTTGGTATTTTGATTTATAGTTTTGTTTTGTTTTGCAGGGTTTCCCCTGCTTTCGATATGCTGGAGAAACGCTCTGAATATTGATTGTAGATGACGGCGCGATTCCTCCTGAATGTAGACTTGCCTTAAACGAAACTTTCCCTCGCACGAGCCGGTTCTCACCAGACTTCCGCTCTGGGAGAGCGAAGGACCCCGCCGCGTGAGGGCAAAGCTGCAACCACAGAGCGCGGCCGTCTCCTGAGCCGCGTAACGGGAGACGCCTCGCAAAGGCAGCTCGCCCGCGAAGCACAAGCGGCTCCTGGTTCTGCGCACGGCAGCCTGCAAAGTGGCCCTGCTGGCCGCCGCCGTGTGCAATGGTCAGGCGCACCGGGGACGGCGAAGGGCGGCACGGCCTGAGCTGCCCGCAGCTGGCTCCCTCGCAGGGCGTCAAAGTGCTTTAGTCACAGATTCACGCCCTGATGGATCTAAAACAGCCTTTCACGGGGGCTGCGGTGACCGCTGAGGAGCTAACAGCAGAAAGAACCTGGACTCGCCCCGGACGGGAACCCGGGCCGCCCCTGAGCCGAGAGCCGTCCTCTCCTGTGCGGACTGAAATGTCCTCCTGGGCCACCGTGTTCCCCCAGAGATGGATCAGCCCGCTCACAGCTGACCAGGATGCCAGGTTGCTAACTGCGCAAATCTGCACCTAGGCGCCCCAACGCTGGCCTTGGTCTCCTTTTCTGTAAAACCCCACGGCCTCTCCTTTCCAGCACTATTACGACAATTTTGTTTTATTTGTTTCACACAGAGTCTTGGACTCACTATGCAACCCCCGTTGCCCTCAAACCCATGGTGATCCTCCTGCCTCAGCCTCCCCAGTGCTCAGATGACATGCATGCACCATTACGCCCAGCTCCGTACCATTTTTGTTTTTCGGTTTTCGTTTGTTTGAGGGGTTGCTGGGGATCAAACTCTGTGCCTTGTACTTGCTAGGCAAGCGCTGTACCACTGAGCTAAATCCCCAAGCCCCCCAAACCATTTTTGAAATAAGCTGCACAAATAATAAAAAAAAAAATGAATAAAAACCCAAGTGTTTTCTAATTTCCAAATGCTGCATAAAGCAAGGCGTGCTAACACTTCGGCCTTTCCCCGGCAGAAGGCTTTTTACTTCTGCCACGAAGAAATGTTAGCTTGTCTGAGGTGTGAACGTAGAGAACCGGTAGCTGCGAAAGCAATCTCCAGGCCCTTCATATCCCGATCTCAGGGTCACACGGTGACAAAGCAAACAGCTACTTCATTTCCCAATTGTAAAAATCTGTGCTCCGAGCCAGGCCGTGCTGACACACGCCTGTCACATCCAGAAGGCTGAGGCAGGAAGATCGCTGCGAGTCGCAGGCCAGCTTGACCTACACAGCAAGACCCTGTCTCAAAAAATCAAACTCAAAATCCCCATTAGGGAGCACGGCCCGATTTGTTCGTTTTCCCCCAGCTTGGTGAGTTTGCGAGTCCCTCCTCAGCCTGCACAACAAATGAAAACAGAAACCAGGTTGCCACTCAGACCCGGAAGAGAAGTGTCGCTGAGATAACAGGGCGAGAACTGGCTGGCCGAGGGCGGCGCGCACAGCTCTGCGGCCGCAGCTGACTGACTTCCCGTCTCTGCTTTAAAAATAAAGTCTCCCTTTTCCAATAGTTCCTAGAGCTCCGTGGACGAGCCATCTGGCTGGAAGAAAATCAGATGCAGAGGCGGGCTGAGGTGTGCACTTGGCAGCTCTGGTTGATGAGTGACTCTCCGATGGACTTGCTTCCGGGGCCCTGCGCTGGGGCCCCGGGAGGCATCCGGGAATGTGCGGAATGTCTCCCTGTGAAAGAAATCGCCCTCTTCTGGGGCAGACCGGCCAGTCTGCTGCTCTTCAAAAGCGAGTCTCCCTGGCTTTGGGGAACATGTGACGCACTGAAAATATTAGTTTCTATTTATTCACCGCATCTGCATACAATGCAGCCGTGTCACACCACAACACCACGTATCAGGCTTTGAAATAACTTGCGCAAATAATAAAAAAGAAGACAGCAAAGCTGACCGACTAAACAAAAGTGGAAACCGTGAACGCACCCAGCTGGAAGGCAATTCGAATTTCCATTTGGCAGCTGCTATGGAAACAAGGATTTTTTTTCTTTTTTATTTTTTTTGAGACAGGGTCTTGCTACGTAGCCCAGGCTGGCTTCAAACATGTAGGGATCCTCCTGCCTCAGCCTCCTGCACACTGGGATTACAGGTGCGTGCCACCACGTCCGGCTCTCAGCATGGATTTTACTTCATCGGCTCTGACTGGCTTCCACTGTGTGGCACAATTTAAGAAATATGCAATTGAGCTTTGCAGGTAAGTTAATCTGGAGACTTAACCAACAATAATAATAATAAATCTGGAAAAACAAGGAAATGACCATATTTTCGACCTTGTCCCCACTTCATCCCAACACTCAAGGACTCCTAAACACACTCAGGCCACAAAAACCAGCATCGGAGGGACGGTTTCCAAATCAAATTTTATTGCTAAAGCACCTAATTAAATTCAACAGGTCGAAGATTTAGCTCTGTGGCAGAGCGCTGGCCTGGCAAGTACAAGGCCCTGAGTTCGATCCCCAGCACCAAAAGAAAGAAAAAAAATTTTGAATGTCTCTGGCGCTGGGCGGCCCGATGTGGCTCCAGGAGGGCCGGAGGTTGTGGGCAGGACGCACATCTTTACGCCACGCCGGACGCATCTCCCGGCTGCCGGGGCTGCCCCGAGCCCGGAAAAGCCGAGACGCTGACCCGGAGTTCACTTCCCACCCGGGCTGGCGGCGAGCAGCTGAGCTGGACACTCCGGAGGGAGCAAATTCTTTCCCCGCATCTCCTACTCCCCGGCCATAAAACAACCTGCTCTGTCCTCATCTACCTGCCCCGGAGCACACAGATCCACCCATCCGCGTCTTGGGCCCAAAAATAAAGCTAGCGCAGGATAAAACCAAACAATAATCCATCAGGGCTTAGCTACCTGCTTCCTTTGCTGGCCTAGAAGTTGGGATAATCCTCCTGCCTCAGCCTCCCCAGAGCTGGGATTACAGGTACGCAGCAGCACACCCAGCTTAAATAATCTTTTTTAAAGACCAACACATGACGTACTTCTTTCCCTCTCTCTCTCTCTCTCTCTCTCTCTCTCT
>QZML01001743.1:34185-45070 GCA_016801275.1 Hystrix brachyura
ACAGAGAGCCTGAGTGACTCATGGTCTCAGAGGGTCCAGTCCATGGTGAGCTGTTCCAAGGCAGGAACATCATGGTGGACGGGCTTGGAGGAGGAAAGATGCTCACATTATGGTGGCCAGGAATGAGAGTCAGAGAGAGAGAGAGAGAGAGAGAGAGAGAGAGAGAGTTCCTGAGTGACTCATGGTCTCAGCGGATCCAGTCCACTCAGTGGATCCAGTCCATGGTGGGCTGCTCCAAGGCAGGAACATCATGGCGGATGGGCGTGGAGGAGTAAAGACATTCACATCATGGTGACTGAGTAGGGGAAAGAGAGAAACAGAGACAGACAGACCAGAGACCAGATATGGTCTCCAAGGTCACATTCCCCTGACCATGACCTTCAACTGGATTCCACTCATGAGTTTCCATCACTTCCCAGTAGCCCATGAAATTGCACACACACCCATCAATTAGTCAATTGATGAGCTCAGAATCCTCCAGATCTAATCGCTGCACATAGACCCCACTTCCCCTGTACTGGGGACCAAGTCTTCAACTTTGGCACTTTGAGGGGACGCGCAAGGCCCAAACCATAACAGATGGCAACTCCCCAGCATGAGCTTTCTTCTGCCAGGACGTCACAGCAAGGGGCTTTGGGGATAGGAAAAAAAGTCCATTTCTGTGGTCCCCCAGGGCGAGGACCAGCATCGCTTCAGGGTGGTGCTCATCACCTTGGGAGTGTCCGCTAGCTAGTGAGGAGCGACATCTTCATGGGTATAACTGAGGGGGCTGGTACTAATTTCAGGAGCAACATGGCTGACTCCAACCATGAACAAGAAGGGTGAACAGAGAGAGGACTCCAAGATGGCGACCGCCCACCAAGGGTCGTCCCCAGATACTGACTCTGTGATCGCCCGCATGTTTTGTGCTATTGAGATTTGGTTCGGTCGCACCTTTCCACCAGCCACCATGTTGGATACCACAGCTAGAATTTTATTCACTCTCCATTTGGTTCCTTCTTTACATTTGTTTCCCAGGGCTGCCACAACAAAGTCCCACCGCTGGGGTGGCTTCAGAGATGGAGATTTATTGTCCCCGTCCTGGAGCTGGAAGTCTGAGGTCTGGGCATGGACAGCGCTGTGTTCTTGTCCTCACTCCTGGCCCTGGAGACGCCATCTTCTCCCCATGTCCTCAGACACACGTCTCTCTGTGTGTGTCTGTGTCCTCCTGCCTTCCGTTTAGAAGGACCCAGTCCTGTGGGTTCAGGGCCACCCTGGGGACTCAGTTTCCCTTTACCACATCTTTAGAAGCCCCATCTCCAAGGGCCACTATTTTCTGTGGTCCTGCTTGAATATCAAAATCGGGGAGCAGGCAATTCAGCCCCAAACAGTCATTTAACAAACACATCTTGATTTCCTTCTATAACCCGAGAGCCGTGAGATCTTCCAAATGTGCATTCTCTACTCTCTGAGAGTGCAAATTCCCCGCTGGGGAGACAACAAGGTTATCTGATGATGGTGGTAGATCTTGAGCCATCTCTAGAGAAATCTGGGCAGGGCACCACGGAAGAACTGGCCAACAGTCCTGCGTCTCTCTCTGCCACGCAAACTAGGAGGCGAGACCCCAGCTGGCCTGGGGGGAGATTCTTTGGTGACTACAATTCTTGACTTGGAAAAGAGAGAGATTTCTCTGGATGAAGGTGGTAACGAAGCGCATTCCAAGGAGTGGACACAGCATGCTGAATTGTCACACGTGGGTGCAGAAACGTCTTTGTGCATGTGTCCATCTTTGTGTGTGTGTCCACACATGTGCTCCGGCACAGGACACTGCAGCAGCTTGGACTCAGAGCTCAGATGACTTCAGGCCAAATCATTAGCACAAGATGCAGCCCCAATCCGCCAGCCAGCAGCTCCACCATCTTGCCAACGCCCTCAGCCCTCAGTGTCCCCTTTTGCGAAACAGGGCTGACATCGTTGACTTGGTGGGATCAAAATGCCGATCAATGCAGGAGATCCTCGTAGCTTTACTCAGAATACTACCTGGGTGGAGCCAAATCTTAGGCCAGCCTGGACGTAGTTGAGTCCTCAGTGTCCCCCCTAGAAGGAGGATGGAGGACTCAGTTACACAGGAGAACAGAAAGGAAGTCACCTACGACTGCATCCTTTGAATTCGTTTCAAACTCGGCTGACCGTCCAAATTGTGCACCAGGCTTGCAGATATGGAAACTGAGTCAAAGTTCTTCCTGCCTGGACATATCAATGTGGGGTGAAGGCAAATTCCTCCTCCAAGCTCCCGCTGGAGCACCTCCTACAACCAAACCCCGACTCCCAGCAGCATATCCAGCTGTGAGCTAATCCACGATGAACCCATGGATGAGCATAGTGCCCCACAATCCAATCACCTTCCACCACGTGAGACTTGGGGGTCATTCTAGCTCCAAACCTCAGCACCACGCGCCTTCATCCCAGGGACCCACATCCAAGAGCCTCTTTGGAGTAGTGACCAGCACACGTCTTGGGTTGTCTTTCTCCTTCCTCCATCTGGCTCTTGGCGGCGTTCCCAAGAACCAAGTCACCTCTTTCCTTCTCAACTCGTCTCCCATCTCCACTCTCTACTGTCTGGCTGTTCTTCTAAACTCAGGATTTTACGGCCCAAGATGACCCTTCTTAAAGAATGTGTCCACCCAACCCAAGCACCTTGGAGCGTGGTTGCAGAGTGTTTCTTGGTTAGGTCAGTGTCTCTCTGCTTCGCCAGAGAGTGGTGAGATGCAGAAATTCCACCACACTGTGGTGGGGTCTTCGCTGGCTTTGCACTCACCAGGAGAGGGAGACCTGGGCTTCCCCTGGTTCCGCCATGTACAAAACAGAAATGATCCACAAATGCAAAAAGGCTGGTCATGCTGGCACATTTTTCAGGAGTTGTTTTGCTCCTTCATGTGAGTCAGCTTTCTGCTACTGTGACAGAATACCTGAGAAAAGAAATTTAAAGGAAGAAAGGTTTACTGAAATTGTTCCATGATTTTGGAGATTTCAGTCCTGGCCAGCCGGCCCCAAGGCAGAAACATCATGGCGGATGGGTGTGGTGGAGGAAAAGCCACTCAAGCCATGGAGACCAGGAAGCAGAGAGAGAAGGGACAAGAATACACCTTTCCGGTCACCCCTGCTCAGGGATCCGCCTCTTCCAATCAGACTCCACATCCCCCAGGACAGTCAGCCATGAACTCCTCCATGGAGGAATCCACCAATGGGCACGGCACCCCCGTGATCCAGGCACCTTCCAAAAGCCCCAGCTCTGAACACGGGAGACTTTGGGGGACCTTACAGATCTTGATGATATCGCCCCCATCACCTACCTCCTCCCGCCAGACCATCAGCTGGGGACAAGCCCTCAGAACGTGAGCCTTCTGAAGAATATTCAAGATCCAAACTATACACCCTTCTCCCCTCGCTAATCGCAAATTTCTTGCACTTCACTACTACTCCTCTTGTGTCATGTTTCTGTGCCAAGGTCCCTAAGAAATCGGGGGGTCCTGCTTCCCTGAGCATCTCTTGATTGGGACAATTTCTCAGATGTTCCTTGTTTTCGATGAGCGTAAGAGTTTGGAGCAGAACTGGTCAGATGCTCGATAGGATGACCCTGTATTGGGATTTTTCTGATTTTTTTTTTCTCACGAATAGACAGGGGTGGCTAGTTTTATGGAGGAAGACCATGGAGCTAAAAGAGCCTTCTCAACACCTCCCACCGAGGGTCCACCTTATCGCCGCAGTCCTTGTCTGTTGATGTTGGCCTCAGTCACCCGCCAAAGCAATGCTTGGCAGATTTCCAGAGTGCAAAGATATTTCTCCCCAGTGTCATGAACTTGGAAAGGAAGCAACTATTTGTGGCCCGTCATAATGAGTGATGAGTTACGTTCCACTTTCCGGAAGGTGTAAAATCTGCACAGAAAGCCCGCCTGGAATTCTTCTGCATAAGAGATGTGTCCCTCCCATCATTTATTTATGTATTCAATCATTTAATTAAATGCATATTGATTCTGTGCTCTGGGTTACAATCCAATTTTATTTCATATTCTTGTTGGAGGCGCTCCAGATTTAGCCCCTGAGAGCTGTTTCAGGGTGACTTCTGCGTCCCTGTCTGTGTTGGAACATTTCCCTGCTTTCTGGTACCACAGGACGGTGCAGGCATGTGCTTATCTCCTATTTCTTCCTCTTCTTCCTCCTCTTCCTCTTCTTCTTTCTTCTCTTTTCTTCCTCTGCTCCTCCTCTTTCCTCTCTCTCTCTCATGTTCCTTTTCCTTCTCTGCTTCTTCCTCTTCTGCCTCCCTTCTTCTCCTTTTCCTTCTCCTCTCCCTCCTCCTCTTCCTGCTACTCTTTCTTCTCCTCCTCTTTTTCCTTTTATTCCTCAATATTGAGACTTGAACCCAGGGTCACTTTTCCACTGAGCCACATCATCCGCCTTTTCAAAAAAAATTCACTGAATTTTTGTAATTTTGAGAGAAGGTCTTCTTAACTTGCCTAGGTAGAACTCCAACTCGTGGTCCTCCTGCATCAGCCTCCCTCCATGCCGGGGTCACAGGCATTAGCCACCCTGCTGGGCTATGCCCTGTAATTTCTAACCCTGGCACTAGATATGTGAGTTGGCCTTCCAGGACTCTGACAAAATACCGGATATGATCGACTTCCGAGGAAAGGTTTATTTGACTCGTGGTTTCAATGGCTTCCATTGTAATTGGTTGGCTCCACTGTTCCTGGGCCTGGGGGAGGTGGCATATCATGGTGGGAGCGTTCAGTGGGGAGAAACTGCCACCCTCATGGTCAGGAAGCAAAGAGAATGAGAAGGACACTGGAATCCAGACCATGTCCCCAGAGACCTCACTTCCTCCCCAAATCCTCTTCCAGACCACACCCCCAATGACCTCACTTCCTCCCCAAACCCTCTTCCAGGCCACACCCCAATGACCTCACTTCCTCCCCAAACCCTCTTTCAGACCACACCCCCAATGACCTCACTTCCCCCCATATCCCCCTTTCAGGCCACATCCCCAATGACTTGACTTCCTCTCAATAGCCCCTTCCAGGCCATGCCCCCAACGACCTCACTTCTTCCCACCAGCCCTGCCTTTTAAAGGCTCCAGCACCTCTCAATATGGACACCCTGAGGAGCAACTCTTCGACACACAGATCTTTGAGGAACATGGAAGATCCAAACTGGGGCACCATGATCAGCCGTTCCTGCAGGACCCCTGATTCCTAGTATTTGATCACAGTGCTAGGAAACCAGATCAGGGACTGCATGAAATGACTTCTCAGCAGCATTAAAGATACGAAACACTCATATTCCCTTTCCTTCTCTTCCACCTTCTAGGGTCTCAGAAGGGACAGAGAAGTGGGGTGGCAGCGATGTCCTCTGTCACCCTGCCCACCAGGTCAAGCCAGGGCATCGTGAGGACATCCCTGTCCCGGACCACCGGTGGACCATGACTCCAGCGAGGCGGCTCGGGGCCTGGAGGTCGCAGCTCGGCCCTTCTCTAGACACACTCAACCAGCATGTCCAGCCAGCTGCACCGTGGGGGAGAAGGGCGGGGTGGCTGTCGCTGAAGATTAAGGCCATCTCCCCCATCAGCCATCTTGCCAAGCCATGACCAGGAGATCAGGACTCACGGGCAGTTCACATCGGGGGCCATGTGGGGATCTGTAACCTCCATCCACCTTTGGTCCCATCCAGCCATCCCTGCCCACCTGCCTGGCTCTGTCTGCTGTGATGTTGTCATCAGCCTTGTCCTTGTGCGTAGTGACAACACGGGTGGGTCCCACTGTCCGTGGGTCGGGTCGGTGGGAGTGTTCACCCCCACCCCTGGCTACATGGACCGCCCGGAGGGACCCGCCCCACCTGATTCTCAGATGCCACCCACGCCGTCGGCCAACGCCAACCACACCCAGTGCTTTAGGGCTTCCTCGTGTGTGCAGGGCAAGCAGCTCACTGGGAAGACACCCAAGAAACTCCCCATGTTCCTTCCTGCCGAGGTTCCCCCAAGTGTTTTTTTTTTTAATCCAGTTTTTGCAAAAAGGAGAGACCACATCTCGGAAGAAGAGAATCACCCTATGAAAATACAGGCTAGAGACTTTGCACATGCAGTGAGAGGGTTCTGAGAAATTCTAGCAGCAAATCTAGCGTTTTAGTTCCTTTGGGACCTGAAACAACGTGTAGTGCACTTTCTCCGTCGTGTCCCCTGTGAGACTCCTCTGGCCACCGAAAGGGACCCTGGACTGCGCTGTCCTCCGCTTGGTTAACAGTAAGAGGATGAAGGCAGACCCCGCGTGGAGGGGTGCGGATGTCTCCACGAAGGTCCAGGGCCGTGGTGCACCAGCAGCGCTCACCCCTCGTCCTGCTGTCTGCACCCTGGTGAGCTTTCTCCACACTTTTCCTCCACGCCACCATCGTTGCATTCTGCAGGTGTGAATTTTGACGCCTCGGTGTTGTCCCGTCATTGCTTCTGCCTCCTCACGTGTAGAGAGGCTGTGAGGACAGAGCTGAGACATTACGGCTATTCCAGAAAATAAAATATTTTTGAAACCGCTCTCTGTCTTGTTGTGGAACTGTGATGCTTTCCACCCAGCCCGGCGACATGTAAATGGTACACAGGGAACTTGCTGTCCCTACAGAAAGGTGAGGGTGGGACACGGCTACACGTGGCCAAGTGCAGTCTTCCCTCTGTGCATTTCAGAGAGCAAGAGGACTCTCTGTGGGCCCATGTGAGAGAAGGTCAGGCGTGAGGGGGCACATCTGCTGTTAAAACAACACTGGCAAACAACCATCGGCGGAATCGGGCTCAGATCTAGAGAAGTCTCTAGACATGGCCTCAAACTGGAGGACAGAGCTACGGACTGGAGCTGGGAGAGACTTTCTGTTACTCAGAATGGGGACAAAGCCATTCAACCTCATGTCCCGGCACAGGGACAAAATACTGGAGAAAAAAAATCAACTTGGGAGGAACAAAGTCTTATTTTGGCTCTTGGTTTCAGACCTTTCAGTCCATGGTTGCCTGACTCTGAGACTTTTGGACTTGGTGAGGTAGAAACATCGTAGTGTGGTGTACGGGGTGCACGCATATCATGGTAGCTAGATGGCAAAGAGAGAAAGAGAAGGAGTCCAGGTCTTCAAATCACTTCCAAAACCACACTGCCAATAACCTCACTTTCTCTCACTAAGCCCTGCCCCCGATGACCTCACTTCCTCCATTAAGCCCTGCCCCCGATGACCTCACTTCCTTTCACTAAGCCCTGCCTCAATGATCTCACTTCCTTTCATGAAGCCCTGCCCCTAATGACCTCACTTCCTCCACTAAGCCCCCAGTGACTTCACTTCCTCCCATTAAGCCCCACCTCTTAAAGGTCCAACCACATCTAAGACCGTCGTGGCGTCAATCCTGTCCTGAACTGTAGCCCCTTCTTCTAATGCCCTCTTCAACTTCCCAGCACCGCTCGACACCACTAAATGAGTGCTGAGGCATGACAGGCGTTGCAATGGCAACGAGTACATGCAGATCACAGTGTGCTTCTCGTCACTGGTGTTGTTTTTAATGGCCAGAAGGAAAACACGGTATGAGCTCGGCGTTAAGTTTGCACACCTACCTGCCAACAAGGTGACTTTGTGTTTGAAGGGCCCGCGTGGGAGATGCATTCCCACGGGAAAGGGGCTTTGTACTAGGAGTTATCAAAAATACAGTGAATGCTTAAATGTAAAGAAATCTTTACAGTAACAGACACATGGCCAAGAATCCCCCTCAGAATGCCCCCTCGCTTTGCACACACTCATCTCGAGGTACTTGCTGCTTCCTCCAGCAGCTCCAGAGTCCTCTGTCCTGCGGGTCTTCCGCTGCACTGTCCCGGCTGCCTCCATGTCCCGAATGGACTCAAAACGTCGACCTTTCCTGGTCATATTGACCTTGGGAAAGAGCCAGGAGCCGCACGGTGCCAGATCCGGTGACTACGGTGGACGAGGACACGGCGTCGTGTGTTTATGAGCCGCCTTTCCGCTGCATGGTGCTCGGTGGCAGCCGTCACCGTGTTTTTGATCACAGCTTATAAAGATAGCAACAGAAGAGGACTCCAGAACTGCTTCAGAAAGTGGCAGAAATGATGGGACGAGTATGTTTAAAGCAAGAGACAATATTTTGAGAGGGATTCATGGCAATGTGTCTTTTATTGTACTAAACTTTTTAAAGTTTGAACAATCTACATATCTTTTTATCACACTCATAGACATAGACTAGGAGTGTGTAACACCATGAGATTGAATGGGCTTCCTACAAGAACAGTGGGAAAAGCACTTGGGTTGGTTGTATGGCAGCCCGAGCATTGGTAGAAAAATCCCTGAGATAGCCCGTCTGCTCCCTGTGAATTGGGGCCGCGATGCACTATTCTGAGCTACTGGCAAGGTGGTGCCTGGGAAGTCATGGCTGCTAACTCAAGGTACAGTTAACTGCTATGCAGACCACGTGCACCCCCAACCTGTCCCAGGTGAAGGAGAAGTCGGAAGACCCCCCTAAATGTGAAGGGACAGGGCTCACCTTGCTCTAAAGCCAGGCTGGACACCGAACCTAGTGGTGCACACTTGTAATTCCAGGTACTAGGAAGGCTGAGGCAGGAGGATTGCAGTTCAAGGGCAGCCTGGAAGCGTTAGTAGTACCTTGTGTCACAGTAAAATAGAAAGGGCTGAAGATGTAGCACAGAGGTAGAGCAATTCTCTAGCAGGCATGAAGTCTTGGGTTCGGTTCCTACACACACACACACACACACACACACACACACACACACACACACAGCCTGGTTCGGGCATCGGTTGACTGGGTCATTCTGTCCAAATTACTAACCCTCCATGAAACGAAAATACTAATTATACAACCTGTCCCATGTGAGGCCATCGTGACAAATAAATCAATCCAGGCAGAGCGTGTTTTACAGTCATGGCACCACATAAACCCTTCACTTGTGCTACTTCTACTGTTACTGTTGTCCTGCATATTTTAAATTCAAGTTAGAATAAATAGATGTGTGACCGTACGTGTGACTTTTGAGAGAAGAGGGCAGGACTGTCCAATTAACTCTCTGCCTCCACGTTCACCCCTGAATGCTAACAAGATAAGAATCTACACACTTCTCTAAACCTTATGTTTAAAAAGAAAAAAACCAAAACTCGAATCTTGCCTAAAAATCTGAAGAGCACAGTTATATTGTGTTGTTTTTTAATAGAAATGACTCAGATGTTGGAGTTGTATGCACGCTGACAGAAATGAGATGGAAGACGGTTATTTTGGAGATTCACGTGAAAACTGGCTACAAATGGAAAATACATAAATTCTTACTTTTGCCAGGTCCTGCGTGGATTTTGGTGGGGTCAAATACCCTTTGAAGAACATTAGCACAGCTGGAGAAACAGAAAAGCACGCGGTCCCCTCTGAGGTTGGAAATGGAAAGAAGCAGAGGGATTTGCCCTTTGCCGTCGATTCTAAGAGAATAAAGCAAGGTGTGCGTTCGGCCTTGTGCTGGGTGCAGCCTTCTGTTGTAACACAGTCATGTCACCGACACGCGGCGACAGTCAGCTGCTAGGTGTGTCCCACGCATGTAACGCTTAGCAAGCCCGCGAGCAAAAGCTGCGACTGATCTTTTACAGACCGGCGGGCAGAGAAATACGGAAGGCGTCTGGCTGCAGCTCGGGCAGCTGGCAGGAGACGCGCTTCGGTCTCCCGCATGTGTGTCTGGTCTGACGGCAGAAAGCCGGCTCGCGAGCTCACGCACGCTTTGGTGCACTTTGCTCCTCAGTCTGAATGGGGCCGTCACAGTGTGCTGCTGCTCTGCCCTCAGTTGTTCATCTTCCCAGCTCGGGCGGACATCCCTGAGTTTTCCTGGCGTGCCTGGTTCCAGATAAGCCCGGGCTGTGGGCCCGCGTGTTGGAAGGGACGCACATGTAGACTCAGGTCGCTGCCTTTAAGGCTGTAGGCGAGTGGACAGGATCTGAAGTGGGGGAAACAATCAGCCTCGTTTCTGACCCGCTGCGAGGTGACATCCTGGATTTCGTTGGAAGAAGCGCGCTCCATGATCAGTCCGTGTGTTCCAGCAGCCTCTGCGGGCACACACTCTACTTTCCAGACCCAAATTCTCCCACACACGTCCCCAGAGCACTCCGAGAGGCCGGCGCTGTGGCTCGCTCTGCTTTAGAGATGCAGCGACTGAGGAACAGAGAGGCAAAGACATGCGCCTCACGTAACACAGCACGTGCCAGCCTGCTAACAGCAGAACAGCAGCCAGTAGCCGCTGCGGGGGGAAGCTGTCAGGAACCTTCCAGGATCCACGAACAGTGTGAAGGACAGAGAGGAGGTGGGACTAGGGAACGAAGTCCAGAATCTTTATCTATCCAACAATCTGGGCGACTATCTACAGATAGATTTGGATATACTCATAACCAATTTATATACTCATCCATTCATCCATCCAGTTACTCATCTATCCATCATATATATGCCCACTCAATGATTCACACAAAATCCATCCATCTATCCATTACATCTGTTAATCTGTCTATTAAATCCATCCATCCATCTACATATCCACCCATCCATCCATCAATCCATCCATTCAACCAACTACCCATCCGTCCATCCAACTATCCATTCAAGCATCCATCTGTCTATTCATCCATCCACCTGTCCAGCCATCTATCTCTCTATTCAAGCACCCATCAGCCTCTTCTTCATCCATCTATCCACCCATCCACCATCCATCCATCCTTCATTTCATCTACCATCCATCCACCCATCCACCCATCTCCTCACCCATGCATTCATCTAACCATCCACCCATCCACCCATCCACCCATCCACCCATCCACCCATCCACCCATCCACCCA
>QZML01001743.1:51356-69844 GCA_016801275.1 Hystrix brachyura
TATTATGTATTGCAGATGTAAACCAATAAAAACATTAAAAATACAATACGCCACAATCAGGTTAAGGTGATTGCAACATCCATCCCCCAAGACACCTACCATTTCTCTGTGTTAGGGACATTGAAAATTATCTCTATCAGCTGTTTTAAAATGTGCAAGTAAACATCGTCAACCACAGCTCTGTCATTGTGCATTAAAAGTTACCCCCCATACCATGTTTCATCTTTATTTTTCTTCTAGTCTTGGTGCTTTGCGTGGAACCCAGGGCCCTTCACACTGAGCTGCACTTCCATCCCAACAAATCTTTCAGCCTTAAATTGAGTTACTTTTCATGTTTTTATCCACAAATAAAATGTCATGCGATGAGAAGATCGAATCTGGTCTCCCAGAAATTTCTCTTTGGAGACCCATGTCCAAATATCAAAGGCTATTTCCAGAAGGACCCTTGTGTCCATTTTCCATCACTGGGACAAACTATCTCAAAGTAACAATTTAGAGGAGGAAAGGTTGACTTTGGCTCTTGGTTTCAGGGGGTTCAGTCCATGGCTCTCTGAGTCCAAGGCAGAAACATCATGGCAGACAGGTGTGGGGGAGGAAAGAGATGGCATGGGGGTAGGGAGCGAGAGATACAGAAACAAAATACACCCTTCAAAGAGAGGCCTCCAGTGAACTTTGCACAATTAGCCCTCCCCTTCTGATAAGATCACTGGACTGTGAACTGATCCACGGCTTAATCCACATGAAGGGCACACACCCATGATCCAGTCACCTCTCAATGGCCCCACCTGTGAACACTGCTGCCTTGGGGACCATGCCTCCAACCAAGGAGCCTCGAGGAACATTCTACAGTACATCAACAAGTGTTAACAAAGGTCTGCACCCATCTTCCCAGGGAGGTGACCATCTCTCCGTTACCTTCCCAGCTGCTCCAGCCCGTAGCCACATTTGAACAATCCCCAGTGGAGAGTGAGATTCTCCCACTGTGAACATCACCTAGGTTTGCTGTCTGTCGACTACATCTGGGTGTGCAGGTGAGCAGCAACCACCTCATCCCAGCTCCTACCATGCTTATCTCCCCTCAAATGCACACTCCACCACCTCAGCTTAGTAGGTGAGAAGCAACCACGGTGGGAGAATGTACACTACAGGAATCGGCACGCACTGCTGCTGCTATGGGTTGGATGTGTTTCATGCCTACCAAAATTTGTGTTTAATTTGATTTCTAAGGTAGTGGTGGCTGGAGGTGGTAGACCACCGGGTGATATTATCCGGGGTTAGTCATAAACCACAACCAGCATCTCTTGTCAAGGCACATGGGGCAGCCTCCTTTCATCTTCCTGCTATGCATGGAGTAGCACACAGCAGCTCTCACCAGAACCTGACCAAATCCTGGCATCATGTTCTTGGACTTCAAGACCTATGAGCTGAATAAACCTCTTTTTCCTTATCAATTACCCACCCCAGATATTTTGTTATTATTTTTTTCTTTTATCTGTAAAATCCTTTTTTTTTTTTTTTTGTGCTGGGGAACTCATGGCCCAGTCTTGCCAGGCAGGCCCTCTAACCACTGAGCTAAATCCCCAGCCCAAAATCCATTATTAAAGCTTACCAGTGTGAGTGTTAACTGTGCCACATCAACTTGAGTTGAGTAAGAACGTTCCAGGAGATTAATAAAGCTCTGGGTGTGTCTGTGCCTGATTGACATATAGGCCAGCCAATTGAGGGCGGAAGATCCACCCTGGATGTGGGTGGTACAACCAATAGGCTTGTAGCCAAGGTGGAATGAAAAGGGAAAGAAGAAAGCGCTTCCATTTTGGAGGAACTGTGGTCTTCGCCATTGGTTTTAAATGTTGGTCTTCAGTCTCTTCAGCCTCCTAGCACAGATTTTCAGCCCTGCAGCAGAAACACTTTGTCTTTCTGTCACACTGATGATTTTGCTAGTGAACTTCCGGGCCTGGAACTTCCAGCCCTGGCAGCTGGGTCCTACACCTCTCCAATATGCAGGTCGCCATCTTGGATTCTTTCTCCTGTGACTCTACACGTGGCCATTGGGACCCTTCTGCTTCCAATCCTGTGATCCTACCTAATAAGTCCCTCGCATCTTCATGCATCCATTTTACACTGAGTCTTGTTTCACTCTAACTGATACAACACTCACACCAGTGTCCTGACACTGTGCTTCCTCCAGGGAGTAAAACGAAGGTTGGACTGAGTGCATTTAAGAAAAGAAAACTTATCAAAATGATGAACCAGGGTGGCTGGGGATGGGTCACCTTGGCAGCAGCTTATGTAAGTGCCTAAGATGCAGCGAATAGCATCCTGTGGAATTCCCAGCAGCGTGGCAGGGTGCCTGGTGGGTGGTGTCTGCACAGAGCTCTTCCAGGAGATGCACAAGATGCTTACGCTGGAGATCCGTCTCAAACAGCTTTCAACCACGAGAACTTGCATGTGCGAAGTCATCTTGCCAGCATTCTCGCCACCGTTTCTGTCCCCCACAGAACAGAATGGAAATGTTTCCAAACACCTGAGTCCCTTATCGCACTCAAACAGAGTGCTCAGCAGTGTGGGGAGGGACTGGTGCACTTCCAGGTTTTTTTGGTTTTTGTTTTTTTTTTGGTTTTTGTTTTTTTGGTACCAAAAATCCTTCTGCTAAAAATGAGTGCATCTGGGTAAACATGCAGAGAGACGTAACATTTTGTATTCCAATTTTTTTTTTGGCGGGGTTGGGTGGTGATAACACTTCATGGATAATGTATTGAAATTTGCTGAAATTTGAAATGTTTTACAAATTCAGTGTAAAGTTTAGCTTGGAAAAAAAGTTAAAAATTCCAATTTAAAACAATGACTTAAGGATTTTTTTCTTTTTCGTGATGCTGGGGATCAAACCCAACACCCTGTGTGCGCTCTGCTGGGTTTTTCTCCCTACTACTTGGACTTGAAACCAGGGTTTTCACACTGAGATATATCTCCAGCCTTTTTTCTTTTTCTTTCTTTTTCTCTTTCTTTCTCTCTCTCTCTCTCTCTCTCTGTCTTTCTTTCTTTCTTTCTGTCTATACTTTGAGATAGGGCACTGCTAAGTTCCTCAGGCTAAGCTCCATCTTAGGATCCTCCTGCCTCAGCCCCTTGGAAGGGCATGATTTTTTGCACATTTAAAATGAGACATCCCCATAAATTAACACAGAGATATTCCCACTAATTAACACTCATTGGTAATGTTCATTGTTCATTGGTAAGTTGGAGTTTTATAAACCTCACCATGAAAGATCACACAGCTGCATAGGTGTTATGGTTTAGGCCTAAAATGTTCCCCCCAAATCTCATAAGTTCGGAGGATAGACTGGATCATGTGTGTCTGTATTCATGGGAGGATTAAGCCATGGGACCGGGACAAGTTCATGGCTAAACGTGCTCCTAGGAGCTGGGCCTGGTTGGAGGAGGTCACTTGGGTGGGACTTGGGAGGGTGCATTCTTGCCCCAGCTCCTCCTTCCTCTCTCTGCTTCCTGCCTGCCATGATGTGAGCATTTTTCCTCCCCCATGCCCATCCACCATGATGTTCCTGCTTTGGAGCATCCACCATGGACTGGACCTTCCAGAACCATGAGCCTAATAAACTCTTCCTCCTTTAAGCTGTGAGTATCAGGTATTATGTCTCACACACAAGAAAGCTCCTACCAAAAATTTTTGTCAAAAGTAGACAAAGCAACCTACTATACAGAGAATTTTAGGTGAAGATAAGACAGCTAAGTAAACACCTGTAAGAGAAATAAACTAAATCTCAGGTCAAAATGAACCTGTCCACCAACAGACTCAGAGCAAGTGGCTGAAAATATATCTTGGAAATTCAGTATGAGAAGAGCAAAAATCACACCAGCGGCCAGTGAGATTTTGACTTTCACTGTCTGAACCCTCAATTCAAAGAGCAGGAAGCGGCTCATATCTCCCTTTCATGGGCTGGCAGGACAATATCTCTGTGGGAAACCGGCTTTGAAAGAATCATAAAGATAACAGCTCAACGATCAGGACAGAAAACAGCCAAGGAGAAAGCACATCCATTCTGCAATACTTGATTATCAACAAAATAACTTAAATTGATCAATCCTTCTCCCAATAAATCTGGAAGCACACAATTTACAATAGCTTACGACTGCTTTGAGGGCATCAGAAAAAAAAAATCCACATCTTTCTCTCTTTCCCTCCTGGTATGAAAAATATCGATTTCTTTCTCCTCTGTTTTGAATTTACCTTTAAGGCATGCGTGCCTGAGTCAATCTCAAAGCTCATTCTTCAATTCTCATTAAAGGAAGCAGTAAATAATTAAAAACTGCGACTAATAAAAATGTCTAGCTTTGAGCGCGAAGTCAGAAGAGCACAGATCGCCTATCTGCAATCTAAATTACATTTAGAAGTTGTTACCAGGTTCGACGTCCATGACTAATTATCTAAACAGGGACGACCACATCTCTTCCAGGTGGGTGACGGCGGAGAGGAAGCTGGAATTCAATCTGCGTCCCAGAGAACCCAGACTAGGAGGGATGCAACTTGGTGGTGATCTCTGAATTTTGCAAATTCCCACCCCTCCCACTCTCTGGAGTTTACGCCTACAAGGAAACTAAATTTCCAGATACTGTCTTGTCCCCACAGTATAAGAGCATCTTCCTGCATGTTGTTCTGGCCGGCACGTGTAGAAGGAGCCGGCCCGGCACAAAATCACTCACAATGAAAACAAAAATCTATACAGCACAAACTACAACCGAAGCATCCAGCAAATTAAGGCGGATACACAGCAGTACATACATTCCAGATTCCCAAGCGAGCAAAATGAATTGCTCAGACAACTACCTTGCTCAACTCTTCCTGCATTCTGCTTGGTATTTTCGACTTACCTTTCCCAGAAAATCCCCACTGCGCAGTAGCTTCAGGAAACGGCAGCGAAAACCCGCAGTTTGCATTCGGGGAGCATGTGTTTTGGGCTGTGGGCTCAAACGACTCCTTTTGGCATCCAGTTTGCAGCCTCTACCAGGAGCAGACCCGGCCACAGACTGCAGAGCTCCGTACCCGCAGTTTGCATTCGGGGAGCATGTGTTTTGGGCTGTGGGCTCAAACGACTCCTTTTGGCATCCAGTTTGCAGCCTCTACCTGGAGCAGACCGGGCCACAGACTGCAGAGCTCCATTGCAAAGTCCCAAATCTGGAGACAGCCGGGCTGACATGTCCACACAGAACTACATACAAAATGCCTGTATAGCCTGGAGGAAGATATTGCATATTCTCTGTGCATTCATTACTTTTTTTTTGTTTGCAAAATATCAACTTATTCCGAGTCACATTTTTTTTTCTTCAGCCGCTAGGACACACACACACACACACATGCACACATGTACACACACACACACACACACATGCCTGTTGGTGTTAATGAAGAGAAATCCAATCTTCCTGCCAAAGGAGAATCATTATCTTCCAGGCCAGGGAGGAGTCAGGGGCTCGTGGCTCGGGGACCCTGCACCGGGGGCAGATCAGAGCACAGAACTCACCAAAATGGGCGTCACCAAGGACGCCTGGTGCAGCACGTTGGTGTTAATGAGGAGAAATCCAATCTTCCTGCCGAAGGAGAATCATTATCTTCCAGGCCAGGGAGGAGTCAGGGGCTCGTGGCTCGGGGACCCTGCACCGGGGGCAGATCAGAGCACAGAACTCACCAAAATGGGCGTCACCAAGGACGCCTGGTGCAGCACACACAGCAGGATGCAGGCGGACATCACGTTTTGGGAGACTCACTTTGAGAGGTGATCGATGCGGAGGAAAAGAGTATAATTCATTTCAACGCTTGCCTTCGACTCTGAGGGCTTGGACACCCTCCTGCTGGCTTTCAGATAAAGCGAGGTGGCCGCAGGGCTGGTGGGGTCCCCTCCAGGGTCACTGGGAATAAAAGCCGTGTCCCCTGGAGAAGAATTAATCCAGCCGAGAGCTCTATAGCTGGGTTTTCCAGGACCACAGACAACACCAAGAATCACAAAATACTATGCACGCCCTTCTCCTTAGCCCTAAAAACACACACCAAGAAACTGCAGGTTCTTTGCAGAAATGTGTCTTGAGACCAAGCTCCTCTACTTTGTGTATTTGTTATCTACGGCTGTGTAACAAATCATCCCAAGATGCCCCTTTGCATTTTCTCAGCATCAGGGATTGAACCCAGAGCCTCCGCACCGAGCTCCACCCCCGGCCGCTTTTCAATATTTTTATCTCGAGACGCTGTCTCAGTAAGTCACTAAGTTTCCCTGGCTGGGCGCAGCCTTGCATCCTCCTGCCTCAGCTTCCCAGCTGATTGCAAGTTCATGTCCAGCTTGGGCAACTTAGTGACTTAGGGAGACCCTGTTTCAAAATTTAAAATAAATATAAATAGAAAGGGCTGAGAAGGTAACTTGGGCTGAAGGCTTTGGGTTCGATCCTTGGTACCCAAAATAACAAAATTAAATTTAAAAGTTTAGAAAACCTATTTCATCCAGGTGGAATTATGAACAAAAAGAAGGAGAAAAATGATCCAGCGAGTGAACATACAAGGGCGGTTGGAATTTAGTGAGAGAAATGATCCAGCGAGTGAACATACAAGGGCGGTTGGAATTTAGTTTTGAGGAGAATGAGCTCATAATGACTGTGTTCAAACTCATTTAAATGCCATGTACAAAGTACTGATCTCAGCATGGTCTGCGGGAGCCCAAATGCAAAGAACTTGTCATGTTTTCTCGCGGTGGAATACTATATACCAGTGAAAAGGAACTAACACGATTTATTGATGAAGTTTGTAATATGTAGGCAAAGGATACACATGCAAATATATATTATGTGATTCCGCTCACCTGGAATTCAAGGCTATCAGTAATAATCTATGTGCTCAGAGTCAGAACAATATTAACCTCCCCGAGAGAGGAGACAAAGCAATATTTGAGACTCCAACATGGCTACACAGCTATGTTCACAACATAAAAATTCACCCAACTGTATGCACATGTGTGTGCTTTTCTGATAGCATGCTCTATTTCAATAAAAAACATTCTAATAGTTCACCTTGATGTGGTCAGGACTTTTGCACAATCCATCCAGGGATGGTGGCACATGCCTGTTTGGTTTTATTTATCTGTGAGTCATGAACTAGCCAGGCAGCCTTGTCCAGCAGTTAGTGGGAGCCAGGTGTGGGGGTGCACACCCACAATCCTAGCCACGGAGGAGGCTGAGGCAGGAGGATCCAAAGTTTGAGCGCAGCCTGGGCAACCGAGAACCTGTCTGAAAATAGAAAGGGCCTGAGGCTGCAGCTCAGTGATGAAGCGCTTGCCTCCCATGTGTAAGACCCAGGTTCAAATACAAGAAAAGAAAAAAGAGAACTAAACAAAAGAGTAGTAGAGACGCAGCCAGAAAGAGCCAACCAAGACGTCAGCCCGAACTGAATTGAATCTAGTGTGAATCCTGCACTTACACCTCAGGAGGGCAGAAAGCAGAAGGGGGAAAGAGAAAGAAAAAAATAAAATAAAAAGGATTTCCTGGGTGGAAAAATAAATCAGAAAACCCCACACACCTGCGTCTTGTGTAGAAGCAGGTCAGATATTTATATAGCACCAAACCGAATTCCCAAAGTGCTGGGCGATGCAGACTCTGCTATTTGAAATAAAGGGGAAATAAAAGCTGAGTTGAATTGAAAAGTGTCAAAGCCCAAAATGGAAAGCAGGGAGGCTTTGTGCAGAAGGGCAGTTGGGACAGGAGGGCGGGTAGAGGACTCCGTCGGGGGCTGCTGCGTGCACCAGCCTCCAACGATCCCTTCCGGGTGCGGCTCTGAGTCTCCACCCTCCTGTCTGCTTCCATCGTTCGGGGCACCGTGGAAACGCCATCTTGCAAGGAACAAGCCACCCTGAAAAAAATCCTGAGTGATGAGCACAAACTAAGCAGGAGAAAGACACAGACCATAAAGGATGAGAGACGGGCAAAGAGTGCCGGGAATAAGAAACGCGGCTGCAGGAGAGAGCTGGGGGACTCGAGAGGGACACTTGCAGGTTGCTCAACATCAGGGTGGTGCCTTGAGAAAGGCACACAGAACTTTTGCTTCCGAAAGGGAGATGACCAGGCACAGTGCTGCATAAATGTACTCGCACCTATTCAGGAGGCTGAGGCGGGAGGATCGCAAATTCAAGGACAGGCCCGGCAACTTAGTGAGACCCGGTCTCAAATTTTAAAGGACACAAAGCGGGTGGATTGGAGAAATAGCTCAGAGGTACAGTGCTTGCCTAGCGTGTGAGGGGCTCTGATTCCATCCTCAGTATTGAAGAGAGAGAGACAGAGAGAGAGAGACAAAGAGAGACACAGAGAGAGAGAGAGAGACAGAGAGAGAGAGACAGAGAGAGACACAGAGAGAGACAAACAGAGAGAGAGACACAGAGAGGCAGAAACAGAGAGACACAGAGAGAGATGGAGAGAGAGAAAGAAGAAAGAAAGAAAGAAAAGGAAAAAAGATGAAGGGCAAAAAAAAGTGCAGCGATTCCTCTCATTCAAAGAAAAAACACAGGAACGCATTCTGTGAAAAACTTGCGTGTTAATTGTGTCAGTTTTCTACAAAGCTTTGGATCGTGAGGCGTTTAAGAATTGAATTTGGCTGCATGCAGGCAGCCGAGCGATGAGGGTCCCACTCGCTTGGTGGGATAAAATGGTTTATAATCAGCTTTTCACATGCTGGCTCATTGTGATGCAGTGAATTTGAATTTTTAGAAAAAAATTTACTAAAAAAAAAAGAATTTACTAGGTCAGAGTCATTTTAAAACTCTTATTTCTTGTAAATTCTAGGCGGGCTGTATTTTCTCCAGACCAGCCATCTCCGGGACGTCTGGAGAAAGTGTAAACATGCTGGAAATATCGTGGGAAACGGTAACAAACAACAAATCATAAATAGTGCGACTTCTCACACAGAAAACGTAGATGCTTCTGTCAGAGCGTCCAAGGAGTTTTGTAAACTAAGTTGTTCACGGCAAATCTTGGGGTGATATTGTCAGTTGGTAAAAGATAACGTCGTGCTGTGATTCTGTTTATGTATTTATTCGTTTATGTATTTACTTATTTATTTGTCGATATTGGGTATCAAACTCGAGGACACTCTACCATGAAGTTTTAACTCAGTCTGTTATTTGTTTGTTTGTGCTACTAGGAATTGAACCCGGGACCTTTTCCCTGAGCTACGTCCACGGCCCTTCTTAAAATTTTGTTCAAACTCTGAGACAGGGTCTCACCGAGTTGCTGCATCCTCCAGCCTGGACTCTAACTTGCAATCTTCCTGCCTCAGCCTCCCAAGTGCTAAATTAAACGTGAGTGCAACCGGAAGCCACAGCTGGGCCCATGCTGGTGTCAGCCACAGGTATCTTCCAAAGAGATAAATCAAACTTAGACTACGATGTGCACAAGACAACACGCACTTCGTCAGGGGAACACGCAAGGAAGGCGATGAACTCAAGTTCAGTGAAAGTCTTGGAAAACTTTGTGGGGTTGGGGGTTTAGCTCAGCGGTAGAGCTCTTGCCTAGTAAGCGCAAGGCCGTGAGTTTGATCCCCAGCACCACTCCCCCAAAAAAAGAAAGAAAAAAGAAAACAGTCCGTGTGGAAGAATGAAGGAAGACAGGCAGAGAGGGCGTTGACAGGTCACCCAGCCTCGGGAGTCTCCAGAAAAATGATCAAAGTCATTTTCTCAAATAAATTACAGACCCAGAGACCAAAGTGACCACAGACTAGCCCAGGCAAAACCACCCTGGATAGAGAGAGAAAACACCTGAAATTCAGAGAGGGACAACCTCGCCCCGACGCTTAGTGGGAAATCAAAAACTAAAGAAGACAAACGTGAAGCAAAGTGGAAAGTCCTGCTCGAGTTTGTTGATCTCTTTTCCTGCACGCAAGAGTCTACACATATCTCATTTAATCCTGACAGTGACTTGTGTGTTATTCGCTCTCATCGCTGACACTCAGAGGCAAACACCTGCCAGGTATAAGAGGACTGGTTTATTTTAGTTCATGGTTTCAGAAGTTTCCAGCCATGCTCACATGGTTTAAATACAGAATTGGTGTGGCGGAAGGGTTTGGGTGGAGGCAGCATGGCAGCCAGGAAGCAGACAGAGGAGGGAGGAGCTGGGGAGGAAGATGGACCCTTCCAGGTTATGCCCCACTAGACCGCACCTCTTCCCACCTCCCAACAGCACATTGAGCTGTGGATTCACTCACTGTCTTAGGCATGGTGTTGTTGAGACACAATATTTGACACCCACAACCTACAGCAGGCCTCTTGGTCTGAAGGTCCAGTCCACAGCAGGCCGCTTCAATGCAGGAACATCATGGAAGCCAGGAAGGAGAGAGAGACAGAGAGAGAGAGACACAGAGAGAGCCTGAGTGACTCATGGTCTCAGAGGGTGCAGTCCATGGCGGACTGCTCCAAGGCAGGAACATCATGGCAGAGGGGCATGGAGGAGGAAAGAGGCTCACAACATGGTGACCAGGAAGGAGAGAGACAGGAGAGAGAGAGAGACAGAGAGGAGAGAGAGAGAGCGAGCGAGCGTGAGCGCCTGAGTGACTCATGGTCTCAGAGGGTGCAGTCCATGGCGGATGCTCCAAGGCAGGAACATCATGGTGGATGGGGGTGGAGGAGGAAAGATGCTCACCTCATGGTGACCAGGAAGCAGAGAGAAGAGGGAGGAGCTGGGACAAGAAAACGCCCTCCCAGGTCACACCTCAGTGACCTCCTCCAACCACGTCCAGCTCCTGTTGCACAGTCAGCCCAGAGATGACTCTACTGAGGGGCACAGCACTCACCATCCACTCACCTTTCACAGCCCACCTCTGAACCCAGGAGACTTTGGGAGACATTCGAGATTTTAAATATAACTGTAGATTTGCACCAGTCCAAAGAAAATATTTAGAAAGAACTTGTGCTGGAACTCACCAGGACTAACTCGTCTTTTACCTGGGTGAAGCAAAAGGGGAACCTCTGTTCTCTCTCTCCATCCAACCCGCAAACACTGTTCCCAAATCGTGCACAAGGATTGTGTACTCCGTGCAGAGACCCACATATCCAGGCTTGCAGATGGCTTTGCCGTTGTGACAATGTGTTTGTATGTTGCAAAAATAATTTGCAAATTATTATTATTACTTGGTGCTGGATTGGATCTAGGAAAATAAATCCTCTCCCACTGAGCCACGCCCTCTGTCCACTAAGAATATATTCTTAAAAGGAGAACCATGTGCATGAAAAAATCCCGTAGAAGGTGACCCAGGCCTGAGTGTGAGATAATGTATAAACAGAAGCCAGGTGTGATGAAGGAGGCCTCTAATCCCAGCACTCTGGGAAGCTGAGGCAGGAGGATTGCAAGTTCTAACCCAGCTTGGGCATTTTAGCAACTTAGGTAGACTCTGTCTCAAAATACAAATGAGGCTGGAGATGTAGCTCAGCCCAAAGCCCCTGGGTCCGATGCAGAACTAGAAAAGATGTAAAGAAACCAACTTATGCTTTCTGTGGAATATTCACCAATTCTGTGCACGACATCTCCAAATCCTTGAGCTATAGATGCATTTAAAACTTGGAAGGAAATAGTTACCAAAAAAAAAACCAAAACAAAAAACCCAAGAAGAGAGAGAGAGAGAGAAAAGAATTGGCCCAGACATTATTTTTGTCTATCTGGGCCGTGACCACTTTAGAAGAAAGTAGGGCACCGTCTATATATAAACACATCAACAAATAAAAATTCTTCTATGAGTTAACCACCTCGGGGAGAGAAACAGAAACACCTCAGCCCCTAGCTGGGTGTCTGATGTTAGGGTGGGGATTGTGGTGAGGATTTTTTTTCCTTTCCATACCCACATTGAGAATTCAACTCTTTTGATGGTGTTATGCCTGCACAAGCGGTGAGAACACGTTTAATTTGTATAAAGATTAATGATCTTTTCCGAGGAAAAGCAAAGCTGCCATTTAAAAAATGTGCAGAATTCGTCAGTCATGGAGATAAAGGGAGACAGGGAGAGAGAGAAAAGGAGACGGGGAGTGTGTGTTGTTTTGCGTTTGCAAAGTGGGGGACAGAATGCTGAAATATAAGATGCAATAGAACTTTTTGTATTAGAAATTCATTGCCCTTTCATTGTAATTTTCATTGCTACATATTTCACTGTGTGAAGAGAATGTGTTAACATGCAATGGACTACTTCTCTGCCATGAAGAAGGTTAGGCCTGAGTCATTTATAAGAAAATGGATGCTCCTTGAGACCAAGTGTTCAGTGAAATAAATCGGACACACAAGCTTCAATATCGCACGGTTTCTCTTATGTGTGAAACCCAAAACAAGACTTTTTATGATCAAAAGTACATCACAGAAACGGTGCTGTTCGACCCATCGTAAGTGTGCCATTCGGGGCCATGAGGTGTGTCCACAGTCTGCTGCAGGTTGCACCAGCTTTTGGAGAGTTTTAATGCAGTGATCCAACAGAGAAGAAAAAAAAGAAAGTTCTTGCTTTCTATAAATGCATCTGGCCAAAGCCCTTCAGAGCGGCTGCCAACTAATCTTTCTAAAAACGGGGAAACCGTGTGAGCGGACCGAAGCCGAGAGCCGCCGGGCCCGGGAGACGCCTGACAGTCAGGCCTGCCTGAGGGGTGCCAGCAGCTTTGGTCTCTCTCTGCTCCCCCCTCCGTCCTGCCCTCTTTCCTTCCTTCCTTCTTTCCTCCTTCCACCTTTTCCTTCCTTACACACCAGCCAAGCTTCTTGCCCTCCAACCTTCACCCCTTTCACCGGCGGCAAAGCCTCGCCACACGCTTGCTCCTCAACATACCTGACTCTCCCTCGCCCGCCCATTTCCTCCCGGGCTCCACCTGCCTCTTCCTCCCTCCACCCTGCACAGCCTGGCGGGAGACGTGGAGCTGGGCGAGGCAGACGCTGACTCCTGCATGGCATCGATGGCTCCCCAATTCCGGGTCCCTCTGAGGAGCGTCCGGTGCCACCTAAGGCCGCTGGGGTCAAGGGCGGACCCACGAAGGATGCCGGTCCCGCGATGTTCCCACCACCAGGACATCTCCCAAGGTTGCTTTTCTCAGCAGACATCTTCATGGCTAAGCATGCACCACCGTGCGTGGGAAATCGAGCACTTTCTCTTCATGATTTTCCATAGTATGGAAAGAAATAAGACCCGGACTGCAGAGAAGATATTCTGATGTTTTTAATTGTTCTTTCTGTGAGCTGGTGCTAGCAGTACGGAATAATCACATTCATCGTGGAGGGTCGGGGCAGGAACAGAACACAGCTTAATTCTTAGTTCATCCCTTCGCTTCTTCCTCTTCTCCGTCTCTTGATCCCATTCCTTTTTGCAAAAGACCTATCTCCCTATCTCTCTTTTTTCTATTATTTATCTTTTAATTTGCTCTTTATTTATACTTTGCCTTTCTCATAGAAGAGAAAAAAAGAGGGGAAAGGGAAAATATGGAAAATGATGAATGAACCTGCTGTAAATAGGGAGGGAGGGTGCAGAGGGGAGGGGGGGAGAGGGGGGAGAACCAAGATACATCATGTATAGGTACAGAATTAATGTAATGAATGTGACCATTGTATGTAGAATCTACCAATACATGTTCTTGGTTTAAAATAAAAAAAAAAAAAAAGAGAAGTCACGTGCTGTTGTAGCTTGTGTGTCTGCTTTATCTCAACTCACATTATGGTCTCAAGATGCATCCATTTCCCTACAAATGGCTCCGGCCGATCCTTCTTCATGGCAGAGTAGTACTCCACTGTGTGCCAATATCACATTTTCTTCAGCCAACTATCTGCTGGTGGGCTCACAAGCTGCTTCCAAGATTCTGCTGTTAAGCGACTCAAAACGCCACCTGAGAATCAAGGGTGAGAGTGACTGTTCAAAGAAAAAGTTTAAAGCAAAGCAGTTTAAGGAATGGCGTTTTTATCAGTTTGTGTTTGCAGTCCATCATGATTACAGTCATCGTGGGAAGCTGTTCATGTCCATCACATAAGACTCAGTACAAGAGACAAGGAGAAGATACTGGAGAATTTAGGCATTTACAGATTTAATGCTCCAAACCCAAGAGAGCATAAAACCACCACCACGAGAGATGTGTTCCCTCTATGGACCTTTCTCGAACAGGTATTTGGAGAGCTGGTTCTGACAGGGAATCACCAAAGCCCTCAGGGTGAAAACCTGCTCCTAGAAAGATAACGAAGAACCAGGACAAAAACTGTAAAGTCACCTTCAGCTATTTAAAGGACATTTACTCGCAAGCACCCAAGGGATGTTTCTGTGCACTGGGGTGACAACCAGGCACCCGAATCTTACAGCACGCCCCATTGTGGAGAAAGAGCGCAGGGGACGCCCCTCAGCCGCGTCATCTGCACCTGCTTCCTTTGTCTTCGGCTCAGTACAAAGAAAAGAGTATGAAACTGGATATAGATTTAGAAACAGCTTCCCAAGGCACCACCCGGCCCTTCAGATATAAACACTCTTCTGCGGGTGCCCACATAGTCCCCCACAAAATCACAGCTGTTTGCAACACGGAGCCCACACAAGGCCAGAAAGCCCAGCAGACAGACAAAGGAAATCCCACTCGAAACCCCGCAATTTTGATTGCCTCAGAGGCCCTCAGTAAAATTCTGCAGAGTCTTGGTACCACCCAGCTGTCCTACTGCCGGACAGATAACACACGTCCAGAATGCAAAGAGGGAAGGTTTAATGGTTTCGGTCCGTGGCCGGCAGAAACACTAGGGCGGAAGGCATGAGGGAAGAAACCTGCTCACATCCACCTCTGGGACACACGGACAGGGGAGGTACAGCATCTTACACCATCAACAGAAATGATTAATATCAGGTAGCAACCCCTTCCCTTGTTCTGGAGTGAGTCCTAGAGACTGAGCACTGTGGTAAATTTGCCAAACTTACATTGCAGGGCAGGAGGCGGACGGCCCTATAAGATCCATCCAACATCAAGGGGTTCACGGCCCTCTGCTTGCTCGCCTCCTCACTCAAGATGGACCCCGTGTTTGTCGGCTTTCTGTCCCTCCGACAAAACACTTGAAAGTAACAATTTACAGCAGGAAAGATTTTATTTTGGCTGCCGACTTCACAGGGTTCAGTCCATGGTCTGTTGGCGCCAAGGCAGAAACAACATGGCGGAAGGGGTGGTGGAGGAAAGACGCTCATGTCATGGTGGTTGGGAAGAAGGAGGAGGAGAAGGAAGAGGATGACAAGGAAGGAGGAGAAAAGAAAAGGAAAAAAGAGAAGAAGGAGAACGAGAAAAGGAGGAGGAAGAAAAGGAATAAGGAGAACAAGAAGAGGAGGAGGAAGAGGAGGAAGGAGAACAAGAAAAGGAGGGAGAAGAAGAAGAAGGAGAATAAGAGGAGGAGGAGGAAGGAGAAGAAGAAAGAAGAGAGGAAGGAGAGGAAGAAGTAGGGACACAATATTGTCTCCAAGGTCACACCCTTCAACAGGCCTCATCTCCTGTTTATATCACCTCCCACTATTCCCATCGCACTATGATCTCCTCAATGCATTACTTGACTTAATGAAGGTTTAGCCCTCAAAACCCAACCACTTCCCAAAACTGTTTACCTGGTATAAACCAAACCTCCATCACATTTGGGGGACCTCACGACTCCAAACCGTAAGGGTCCTCAACCACCAACGGCTGGACTTCAGATGCTTCCAGATTGTGATGTTTGGAAACTTTTATGCATCGAGGAGGAAGCATACTTCCAATTTTGTTCTTTTTGCCAGACACTGATACGTGGCATCCCCTTCTCTGTGTAGCAGCAACACAATATTTTCTTCTTCTCCTCTTCCAGTACTGAGGATGGAACCCGGGTCCTCGTGCAGTCGGGCAAACCTGACCACTGAGCTCCACTCCCGCCTTTTCACCTGCAGTATCTTCAGTTTATAAAGGCCCCATCAGGGGGTGAGCCCACAGCAGGTCAGGGCCATCTGCAGTTGCAATGTGGATTTTATTCCTGAGGATCCCAAGCCCCAAGCAAAAGGCACCGTAAGAAAAACAAAATGAAACAAAACCGCTTCGACAATCATTCATTCATCTTACCGTGTCCCTGCGTGTGAGAATCACACTCAAGTGTCCACCCAGCCTCGAGAAGAACAAGCTACGCAAGTCCAGTCGTGATCAATAAGAAATGTTCCCATGACCACGACGGCAACCCTAATGTGTAGCTGTCAAGTCCCGTCCCTGAGGCACGAAAAAATCATGTCCCGGTCCTAGTGTGCCACCCAACTGGGGTGATTTAGACATTGTCTCCCGAGAGGGTCTTGTTTCTCCAGAGATACACCGTTTACTTCTTTTGCCAACATTTGAAATACAAGAATCTAAGCCAGGAACACAATGTTTTTTTTAAAAAATGTACTGCAGTAAAAGACACATTGTCATGATCTGGCACCGGGCCACTCCTGGCTCCTCCCCAAGGTCAAAATGACCAGGAAAGGTTGACGTTTTGAGTCTGCTCCGGACATCGAGGCAGCTGGGACAGCTCAGATAGAGACTCTCAGGAGGGAGGACCCCAGCAAGTACCAGGGGTGAGTGTGTGGAAATCGAGGGGATTCATAACCTGTGCATTGCAATGTAATATGTTTGTAAAAATTAAACAATCACTGTATAGTTTGATCACATCTTGTGCTACTACAGAAATAATCACACACAAAAAAAGAAATAATCACATGGTGCCCCACAACTTTGTACAGTTAAAACAATTAAAATGTATATTTTGCAAATTTCCTGGCAAAAAAGAAGCATTTTTGAGGCCACAAATTATATTGTCATTACTGATTATAATTGAATTACTATATAATCCAAATAATTATATAATTACAACATATATAATATAGCCTATATCTAGCATATAATATACCGTAATTACATAGTAATTCAAATTATTATATTTTGAGTATTTTCAAATTATATTCACCATTATTCTAGTCTCTTTATTTCTCCATTTTAAGAGAAATTCGTTTGAAACACTGTTAACAGTCTGAACACCACGCTGTTCCTCAGCATTTCTGATAAAGACTGGCCCTGGGTCAACCAGAGGCCCGTAATGGCCCAGCGCCATCTTGGAAATCCTCTCTTGTCCCCTCCACTAGGGGGCACCCTGCTGAATAACCTTCATTTCCAGAGATTATTTCTGGTCTTTTCTTTTTTTTTCCTCCATCTCTTCAGTTCTCAAAAGTGGCTACACATTTCTTAAAAAACAGAAGAATTTGTAGATCACAGTGGAAAAGGCCAAGTACTCAGCCACGTTTCCCAAAGATGCCCAAACCGCGTCACCTGGGAATGCGGTTATGGCGATACATAGCTGATTGTGTCCACTTGATTAATAAATGCCCAGGTAAATGGAATGGGCGTCCTTCTGCGTGTGGGTGAAGGGGTGAAGACAGAAGTCCCACCCTGGATGCGAGGAACAGCACCTGACAGGCTTGTTGCCCGATGGAATAAGAGGGAAATGAAGGAAGGCCGCTTGTTTCTTGGAGGCGCTCTAGCTTCACCTTCACTTTGGACGTGGCCTCCCGGCTCCCAGCGCAGACCTTCGGCCTCCTCACACAGCCTCACACGGGCCCCTGCGGGGAGCTGCAGGCCGCAGACCGGACCCTTCGGCTGGCCAGCAGGCAGAAGGCCCTCTGCACGCTCCCGCGACGCCTGCAGAAGGCCACGCTAAGCCGGGCTTGTCAGTTCTTACGCATTTGTGTATCCGGCATGAAATCTGTTTCTCTGATTCGGAGCTTGATACTGGGGGCTGCTCTAGAGAAAGGAGCTTGTAAAGACGAAATGTTGGGATGGCTTGGGCCGTTCCTGGGGCCGGCTCTCCGGTTTGGCGAGACCCAACGATGCCATGCTGCTGTACCGCTTGCCACCGTGGGGACAGACAGACCTCGGTGTGAACTGTTGAAGGTCATACTCCACCTAGTCAGCACTTGAGAGATGGAAGGAATGTGGAGACTTCACACAGGATGCTTCCCAATATATTTGGCAGAGTGGGAAACAGAATGACCCCTTCCGTCTTCACCCCGTCACCCACACGCTGGCTGGTCGCTCTCAGCATCTCTAGACAAACAAGGGAAGGGAGACAATGAGCTCAGAACCTTCAAAGGAAATCTAAAGTGCGCTGACTGTGAGGACAAATTCACAAAGGAATATAAAGAGCTCCAAGGTACAAATTCCCAGCTCCAGACACGCATAAAATAGTTAAAAGTTTCTAAGTACGTCCTGAAAGAAAATATCTCCTTTAGCCGCAGGGCCGAGCCTGCAGAAACCCAAACACAGGCCCTCGCCACTCACTGGGCCAAATACAGCCTGTTTATCGCTCGGCTTTGAAAGGTACCTGCAGAAGTGTGGTCTTGGTGGGGGGATGTGGGCGGGGATCCAGGTGGGGAGTTGGGGTGTTCTGGGGTGTTCTGGGGGCCAGGGTGGGGGGCTCCTAAGGTTCCTGAGATATGG
>QZML01001743.1:79062-89948 GCA_016801275.1 Hystrix brachyura
GCCCCCGGGAAAAAAAAAAAAAAAAAAAAAAGAAATGGCTTTTAAAAAAATAATAGTAGTGATAAATAATCATCATTGAATGTAAACTCTACTGGAGGTACTAGAATCTTTTTTTACTTAAATAATAATAATTGAGTGTAAAATTGTTTCAGGTCCCTGGGCCTAGCAGCCAAATAACAATAGTAATAGTAGTAATAACAAAAATAATAATTAATACAGAACTTTTGCCCATGTAGCAAAGAGAAAGATAAAAACAAAGATAATAAATTATTAACAAAGATAGTGACAAAGATAATAATCATTTATTTATTTACTTATTTAGTTTTTATTTTTTTGATACAGGAGTGTCTCTTTGTAGTTCAGGCTAACGTTGGACTCATTCTGTAGCCCCGACTGGCTTTGAACTCAGAGATCCTCCTGCCTCTGCATCCCTAGTGCTGGGATAATAGGCATATACCACTACAACTGGCTTCGATAAATTTTTTTTTAATTAAAACAATTTTGTTAGCACCTGTTTGTAGTACATAATACTTACCTTCATCGTGGGGAGTTGGTCCACACACATAAAACACTTTAATTCTTTTTTTATCCCTTTTCTTTCCTTCCTCTCCATTAATAAATAATTATGGGGTATAAAGCTTTCTTCCAGGTGTCAAGATGTCTGTCAGTGGAATAATAACAACCAGAGTACATAAAAGCACCCCAGGGCCGGGCGCACTGCAGCACACTTGTAATCCCAGCACTTGGTAGGCTGAGGCAGGATGATCACCACCAGTTTGAGGCCAGCCTGAGCTGCATAGCGAGACCCTGTCTCAAAAAAACCCAAAAAACAAAAGCAAAAGAAACCAAAAAACCTCCAGGTTCTAGGGCTTACCAGCTTAAGAGTAACAATATTAATAATAATAGAATGCAAAACTTTTGTCCAAGCACTAAGATTTCTTTCAGCCTATTAACAAGCCCCAGATTTTTGCACACACATACACGCACACACATGCACGCGCACACACACACTCTAAAATCAAAGCCCCAAACCAAACCAAACCAAACTACCCCAGACCTCCTCTTCTTGCCAGATAGTATTCATCATCATCATAATAATAAACAATAATTGAATATAAAAGTTTTAGTACCAGGAAGTCTTTCAGTTAAACAGTAATAAAAATAACCATCAAATAGAACATCTCCTCCAACTACCAGGACATAATAGTAGCAATAATTAATAATCAGCTGATACAGATCTGTCCTCCATGTAGTAGCCCATCTTTTGGCAAAATAAAAATAATACTGATAATGAATAATCACAACTGTGTATAAAACATTCCTCAAATCCCAGAATGCTTGCTGGTCAAATAATAACAATAATAATTACATCTGAAAATAAAGTTGCTCCAGATCTGAGGACCAATAATACAGAATGATTGAATATAACACTTTTCTTCCACGTAACGATAATAATAGTACTAATCATCGCAGAGGGTGCTAATTGAAGGCCTTTCTGGGTGCTAAGAGGTCTTTCAGCCTGATATAATAATGGTGATAATTATAAAGAATTATTGAATCTAAAACTCTTCTAGGTACCAAGACTGTTTTATTTTTTGTCTGTTTATGTATTTTTGAGACAGGGTCTCACTGTGTAGCTCAGGCTGGCCTTGGCTCACTGCGATCCTCCTGCCTCAGCCTCCCGAGTGCCGCCATGACAGGTGCGCGCCGCCAGACTCAGCTCCCGGTGGGTTTTGGGGGATGCCGGTGTCCCGGCCCTTTCTCCCAGCTCCCCCCGTAGCTCAGACCCGGCGCTGGGCTGGCTGGAAGGCACCCCGTCCCCCTGGACACCCCTGGGCGTCGGCTCCCAAATCCCCCCCTCACCCAGCGCGAGGAGCCTCGCCCGGAAAGACTCAGACGGGCACCGTGTGTGGGATGATGTGACAATTTCCGGTCTGCTGTTGGGGCGACCTGGACCCTCAGAGCGATTTTTATCATCTTGCTCTTGCTGTCGGGGCCTCCTGGGGCCACCCTAACACAACAGTATTCTCTGGGGTTTCAGATTTGTTTGGAAATGGTTCTGGAGGCCAGAAATCCAAAACGGGGGTATCTGGATATTCAGTTACTTCTCAAAGATCTGGGGCACTGGCCGCTACCTCGCCACCTCCTGGGGTTCCAGGGAGACCTTCCTGCCTCCTCCAACTCTTGGGGTTCCAGGGAGACCCTCCTGCCTCTGCTTTCTCCTGGGGCTCCAGGGAAGACCCTCCTGCCTCTGTTTCCTCCAAGGGAGACCCTCCTGCCTCTGCTTCCTCCTGGGGCTCCAGGGGAGACCCTCCTGCCTCTATTTCCTCCAGGGGAGACCTTCCTGCCTCTGCTTCCTCCTGGGGCTCCAGGGGAGACCCTCCTGCCTCTATTTCCTCCAGGGGAGACCTTCCTGCCTCTGCTTCCTCCTGGGGCTCCAGGGGAGACCCTCCTGCCTCTGTTTCCTCCAAGGGAGACCCTCCTGCCTCTGCTTCCTCCAAGGGAGACCCTCCTGCCTCTGCTTCCTCCCAGGGCTCCAGGCGGCCCTGGGATGTGGCCCCATCACTCCAGTCTCTGCCTCCGTCTTCACACAGCTTCTCCTCTGTGTCTGAGTCTTCTCCTCTGTCTCTCGTGAGGGCGCTGCCTTTGCATTCAGGAGCCTGAGGCAGGAGGAATTCGGTTCAGGATCCACCCCGATCCAGCATGAGTTCATCTGAAGGTCCTTCGCTTAACCGCATCTGTGCAGTCCTTGCTTCCAACTAAGGTGCTGTTTCGGGGAGCCTGCTAGACATGCGCTTCCTGGGGGTGGAGGCCACTCCGACCCACCCTGGTCACCCTGGAAATGTGTCTGTCTTGGCCGTGAGCCCTACACGCCCCTCACTCCGACGTCGCCCGGTTGTGCGGTCCGCCGGAGGCTTTGCCATCTCATCTGGTGAGGAGACGGGCTGGCCAGCCCGAATGCAGCGGCCTCCGCGCATGCCTCCTCCAACTCTTGGGGTTCCAGGGAGACCCTCCTGCCTCTGCTTCCTCCCAGGGCTCCAGGGGAGACCCTCCTCCGGTTGTGCGGTCCGCCGGAGGCTTTGCCATCTCATCTGGTGAGGAGACGGGCTGGCCAGCCCGAATGCAGCGGCCTCCGCGCACGCCTGGACACGCGGGTCTCCCGGGTCGGCGAAGCCGGGTCATGCGGACCTGCCCACCGTGGGGTGCCTGGCGCCCTGGGCCCGGGCGTCCCCCTGACGTGGCCACCGGTCCTGGACGCGCCCCGCTCCGCTCCGGCCCTGCGTCTCTGGCCAGCGTCGGTTTTGACAAACGTCTCACTTGGTGTCTCTGATGCAAATGACACACTCCGGTCCGTCCCGCTTGTTTGAGAAAGCGCCGGACCAGCCTGGGTCCGCGCGTGCTGCCCGCTCCATGGGGCGGGGAGACCCTCCTGCCTCTATTTCCTCCAGGGGAGACCTTCCTGCCTCTGCTTCCTCCTGGGGCTCCAGGGGAGACCCTCCTGCCTCTGTTTCCTCCAAGGGAGACCCTCCTGCCTCTGCTTCCTCCAAGGGAGACCCTCCTGCCTCTGCTTCCTCCCAGGGCTCCAGGCGGCCCTGGGATGTGGCCCCATCACTCCAGTCTCTGCCTCCGTCTTCACACAGCTTCTCCTCTGTGTCTGAGTCTTCTCCTCTGTCTCTCGTGAGGGCGCTGCCTTTGCATTCAGGAGCCTGAGGCAGGAGGAATTCGGTTCAGGATCCACCCCGATCCAGCATGAGTTCATCTGAAGGTCCTTCGCTTAACCGCATCTGTGCAGTCCTTGCTTCCAACTAAGGTGCTGTTTCGGGGAGCCTGCTAGACATGCGCTTCCTGGGGGTGGAGGCCACTCCGACCCACCCTGGTCACCCTGGAAATGTGTCTGTCTTGGCCGTGAGCCCTACACGCCCCTCACTCCGACGTCGCCCGGTTGTGCGGTCCGCCGGAGGCTTTGCCATCTCATCTGGTGAGGAGACGGGCTGGCCAGCCCGAATGCAGCGGCCTCCGCGCACGCCTGGACACGCGGGTCTCCCGGGTCGGCGAAGCCGGGTCATGCGGACCTGCCCACCGTGGGGTGCCTGGCGCCCTGGGCCCGGGCGTCCCCCTGACGTGGCCACCGGTCCTGGACGCGCCCCGCTCCGCTCCGGCCCTGCGTCTCTGGCCAGCGTCGGTTTTGACAAACGTCTCACTTGGTGTCTCTGATGCAAATGACACACTCCGGTCCGTCCCGCTTGTTTGAGAAAGCGCCGGACCAGCCTGGGTCCGCGCGTGCTGCCCGCTCCATGGGGCGCCCGTGGTGACGCTGGCCATATTTCTTGGGGCTGTGGGCTCCCCGCGCAAACAGCGACTTGTCCCCCCAAGACACGCTCCCTTCTGCCCACCACCTGCTCGACGCACCTCCCGTGAGCGCGTGGACGCCCCGCAAGGACGAACTGCCCCTCCCGACCGGCCACGCGTGCAGACGCCACTAAAGGCCCTCCGTGCGTGCAAGACGGCGTGCGCCCAGGTGCCACCTGCCGCCTCCGCCGTGCCCAGTGACACGCCGTCCAGGTCCGTCTGCAGCTCTGGGACACGCGGCCTCTGTGCCCCCGACGCCGCCAGCCCCGAGTCCCTTCTGACCCTCTTTGTCTCGCTGCTTCTCGGCAGGTGCCCACGCGTGAGCGGACGCCCGCCGGGCTGCGGCGATGGAGGGCAGAGCGCCGGACGGCTCGCAGACGGACCTGAAGCTGGTGGCCCACCCGCGGGCCAAGAGCAAAGTATGGAAGTACTTCGGCTTCGACAGCAACGCGGAGGGCTGCATCCTGCACTGGAAGAAGATCTACTGTCGCGTCTGCATGGCCCAGATCGCCTACTCGGGCAACACCTCAAGGGAGACCCTCCTGCCTCTGCTTCCTCCCAGGGCTCCAGGCGGCCCTGGGATGTGGCCCCATCACTCCAGTCTCTGCCTCCGTCTTCACACAGCTTCTCCTCTGTGTCTGAGTCTTCTCCTCTGTCTCTCGTGAGGGCGCTGCCTTTGCATTCAGGAGCCTGAGGCAGGAGGAATTCGGTTCAGGATCCACCCCGATCCAGCATGAGTTCATCTGAAGGTCCTTCGCTTAACCGCATCTGTGCAGTCCTTGCTTCCAACTAAGGTGCTGTTTCGGGGAGCCTGCTAGACATGCGCTTCCTGGGGGTGGAGGCCACTCCGACCCACCCTGGTCACCCTGGAAATGTGTCTGTCTTGGCCGTGAGCCCTACACGCCCCTCACTCCGACGTCGCCCGGTTGTGCGGTCCGCCGGAGGCTTTGCCATCTCATCTGGTGAGGAGACGGGCTGGCCAGCCCGAATGCAGCGGCCTCCGCGCACGCCTGGACACGCGGGTCTCCCGGGTCGGCGAAGCCGGGTCATGCGGACCTGCCCACCGTGGGGTGCCTGGCGCCCTGGGCCCGGGCGTCCCCCTGACGTGGCCACCGGTCCTGGACGCGCCCCGCTCCGCTCCGGCCCTGCGTCTCTGGCCAGCGTCGGTTTTGACAAACGTCTCACTTGGTGTCTCTGATGCAAATGACACACTCCGGTCCGTCCCGCTTGTTTGAGAAAGCGCCGGACCAGCCTGGGTCCGCGCGTGCTGCCCGCTCCATGGGGCGCCCGTGGTGACGCTGGCCATATTTCTTGGGGCTGTGGGCTCCCCGCGCAAACAGCGACTTGTCCCCCCAAGACACGCTCCCTTCTGCCCACCACCTGCTCGACGCACCTCCCGTGAGCGCGTGGACGCCCCGCAAGGACGAACTGCCCCTCCCGACCGGCCACGCGTGCAGACGCCACTAAAGGCCCTCCGTGCGTGCAAGACGGCGTGCGCCCAGGTGCCACCTGCCGCCTCCGCCGTGCCCAGTGACACGCCGTCCAGGTCCGTCTGCAGCTCTGGGACACGCGGCCTCTGTGCCCCCGACGCCGCCAGCCCCGAGTCCCTTCTGACCCTCTTTGTCTCGCTGCTTCTCGGCAGGTGCCCACGCGTGAGCGGACGCCCGCCGGGCTGCGGCGATGGAGGGCAGAGCGCCGGACGGCTCGCAGACGGACCTGAAGCTGGTGGCCCACCCGCGGGCCAAGAGCAAAGTATGGAAGTACTTCGGCTTCGACAGCAACGCGGAGGGCTGCATCCTGCACTGGAAGAAGATCTACTGTCGCGTCTGCATGGCCCAGATCGCCTACTCGGGCAACACCTCCAACCTGTCCTACCACCTGGAGAAGAACCACCCCGAGGAGTTCTGCGAGTTCATCAAGAGCAACACGGAGCAGATGCGCGAGGCCTTCGCCTCCGCTTTCTCCAAGCTCAAGCCCGAGTCGGCGTCCTGCGCCCAGCAGCCCGCGGGGGACACGGTGGCAGCCGGCCCGGCGGGCCCCGGCGGCGGCCTGGACGGCGGGCGGCAGCAGGAGCTGACGGCCGCCGTGCTGGGCCTGCTGTGCGAGGGGCTGCAGCCCGCGTCCCTGGTGGACGAGCCCACCTTCCGGGCGCTGCTGCGGGCGGCCGAGCCCAGGTACGAGCTGCCGGGCCGCCGGTTCTTCTCGGGCAGGGCCATCCCTGAGCGCTACGCGGCCGTCCGCGAGGCCGTGCGCAGGGAGCTGGCCGAGGCCTCCTGGTGCGGCATCGCCGCCGACGTGTGGAGGAGCCACGGCCAGAACCGCACCTACGTGACGCTGGCCGCCCACTTCCTCAGCACGGCCGGCCCGGGCGGCCTCTCGGCGGCCTCCCGCTGCCTGAAGACCTTCGAGGTGCCCGAGGACAATGCGGCCGAGACGGTGACGCGTGTGCTGTACGAGGCCTTCATCGAGTGGGGCGTCGGCTCCAAGGTCTGCGGGGCCACCACGGACGCCGGCAAGGACGTGGCCAAGGCCTGCTCGCTGCTGGACATCCCCGTGCACATGCCGTGCCTCGGGCACGCCTTCGACGCGGCCATCCGGCAGGCCCTGCGGCTGCCGCGGCTGGCCGGGCTGCTGGCGCGCTGCGGCCGGCTGGTGGAGTATTTCCAGCAGTCGCCACCTGCTCGACGCACCTCCCGTGAGCGCGTGGACGCCCCGCAAGGACGAACTGCCCCTCCCGACCGGCCACGCGTGCAGACGCCACTAAAGGCCCTCCGTGCGTGCAAGACGGCGTGCGCCCAGGTGCCACCTGCCGCCTCCGCCGTGCCCAGTGACACGCCGTCCAGGTCCGTCTGCAGCTCTGGGACACGCGGCCTCTGTGCCCCCGACGCCGCCAGCCCCGAGTCCCTTCTGACCCTCTTTGTCTCGCTGCTTCTCGGCAGGTGCCCACGCGTGAGCGGACGCCCGCCGGGCTGCGGCGATGGAGGGCAGAGCGCCGGATGGCTCGCAGACGGACCTGAAGCTGGTGGCCCACCCGCGGGCCAAGAGCAAAGTATGGAAGTACTTCGGCTTCGACAGCAACGCGGAGGGCTGCATCCTGCACTGGAAGAAGATCTACTGTCGCGTCTGCATGGCCCAGATCGCCTACTCGGGCAACACCTCCAACCTGTCCTACCACCTGGAGAAGAACCACCCCGAGGAGTTCTGCGAGTTCATCAAGAGCAACACGGAGCAGATGCGCGAGGCCTTCGCCTCCGCTTTCTCCAAGCTCAAGCCCGAGTCGGCGTCCTGCGCCCAGCAGCCCGCGGGGGACACGGTGGCAGCCGGCCCGGCGGGCCCCGGCGGCGGCCTGGACGGCGGGCGGCAGCAGGAGCTGACGGCCGCCGTGCTGGGCCTGCTGTGCGAGGGGCTGCAGCCCGCGTCCCTGGTGGACGAGCCCACCTTCCGGGCGCTGCTGCGGGCGGCCGAGCCCAGGTACGAGCTGCCGGGCCGCCGGTTCTTCTCGGGCAGGGCCATCCCTGAGCGCTACGCGGCCGTCCGCGAGGCCGTGCGCAGGGAGCTGGCCGAGGCCTCCTGGTGCGGCATCGCCGCCGACGTGTGGAGGAGCCACGGCCAGAACCGCACCTACGTGACGCTGGCCGCCCACTTCCTCAGCACGGCCGGCCCCGGCGGCCTCTCGGCGGCCTCCCGCTGCCTGAAGACCTTCGAGGTGCCCGAGGACAATGCGGCCGAGACGGTGACGCGTGTGCTGTACGAGGCCTTCATCGAGTGGGGCGTCGGCTCCAAGGTCTGCGGGGCCACCACGGACGCCGGCAAGGACGTGGCCAAGGCCTGCTCGCTGCTGGACATCCCCGTGCACATGCCGTGCCTCGGGCACGCCTTCGACGCGGCCATCCGGCAGGCCCTGCGGCTGCCGCGGCTGGCCGGGCTGCTGGCGCGCTGCGGCCGGCTGGTGGAGTATTTCCAGCAGTCGCCGGTGGCCATGTGCATGCTGTTCGAGAAGCAGAGACGGGAGGGCGCGGCGCCCTGCATGCTGCTGAGCAACCGCGTGTGCTGGTGGGGCAGCACGCTGGCCATGCTGCAGCGCCTGAAGGAGCAGCAGCTGGCCATCGCCGGCGTGCTGCTGGAGGACACCAACAACCACCACCTCATGCTGGAGGCCGCCGAGTGGGCCGCCGTGGAGGGCCTGGTGGAGCTGCTGCGGCCCTTCCGGCAGGTGGCCGAGGTGCTGGCGGCCTCCCGCTTCCCCACCATCAGCATGGTCAAGCCGCTGCTGCACATGCTGCTCAGCTCCACGCTGGCCGCCAAGGACACGGACGCCAAGGAGGTCGGCACGGCCAAGGAGCTCATCGCCAAGGCGCTGGCCGGCACCTACCGCGAGGCGCCGGAGCTGGACATGTTCCTCAACGTGGCCACCTTCCTGGACCCGCGCTACAAGCGGCTGCCCTTCCTGTCGGCCTTCGAGCGGCAGCAGGTGGAGAACCGCGTGCTGGAGGAAGCCAAGCGGCTGCTGGACGGTCTGCGGGACGCCTCGCCGCCCGAGGGCCGCAGCAGCCCGGAGGAGCCGGCCGCCAAGAGGCCCGCGCCGGCGCCCGGCGGTGCCATCAACGACATGCTGGCTGAGATCTTCTGCCCGGCCGGCGGCGCCGATGACCAGGAGGAGTGGCAGGCGCAGGTGCTGGAGGAGCTGAGCAACTTCAAGTCGCAGAAGGTGCTGGCCCTGCACGAGGACCCGCTGCGCTGGTGGTCGGACCGCCTGGCCCTCTTCCCGCTGCTGCCCGCCGTGCTGCGCAAGTACTGGAGCGTGGCCGCCACCCGCGTGGCCCCCGGCCGCCTCTTCTCCTCCTCGGCCAACGTGGTCAGCGCCAAGCGCAGCCGGCTGGCCCCGGCCCAGGTGGACCAGCAGATCTTCCTCTATGAGAACTCGCGGGCCGGCGGCGGGGCGGACCCCGAGCCGGAGGACCAGGACGAGGGCGAGTGGTGCTTGGACCAGGAGCACGCGCTCCCCGCGGGGGACGCCCTGGCCGGCGGCTTCTTCGGGGTGAGGGACGCCGGCCTCCCCTAGGGACTCGGGGTGCCGGAGGGCGTCGGCGGCCTCCAAGAGGGACAAGACAGCGAGGCGTGTCGGAGCCCAGCAGGCAGCCCGGCCGTGGCGGCTGCCCGTGTCCTGCCCACACAGGCCAGAAGTGGCTCCCCGAGGGGATCAGGGGCCGCAGGGCTTGGCGCGAACCCCCGTGTGCGATCCAAGTCGTGACGCACGCCCGTCATCCCAGCCCTCGGGAGGCTGAGGCGGGAGGATGTCCGTGAGTTTGAGGCCGGCCTGGCTACATGGCGGGTGCAAGAGCAGCCTGGAATACACAGTGAGACGCTGTCTGAAAACCAAAAACCTAAAAAACACAAAATAAAAAGCCCAGGATCCTCGAGCACTTACTTTTCAAAATGATACCTTCCTGGCAAGGGAACTTCACGGGGGGCACTTTGGGGAATTGGGGGAAACCGGAAGACAGCATCCCGCATGCCGCGCTGTGTTTTGATTTGGGAAAACCGCAGCTTCTTTTGCCCAGAAGCCGCAATGGCTCTTGGACGGCCGCATCACACGCGGTCAGGAGAAGTCGGTTTGGGGAAGATGGGGACGTGGAGCAGGGACGCACTTTGCACAGGATGCGTTACAGGCACAGAGGCTTGCTTCAAAAATGCAAGATTTTATCTTCGGGTTCCCCCGAGGGAAACAACATACACAAACCTGCTTTTCTTTTTAAAGTAAGGACATGTCCTGGCACTCTGGGAGGCTGAGGCAGGAGAATCTCAAGTTGGGGGCCAGCTTAGGGTATTTCTGCAGCTCCCGGGGTACATGGATGCCCCAGTCAGCTGCCTCTCGAAGTCTCTCTCTCGTTTTGTTTTCAAATCCATGGTCGCTAGCAATTGTCTCTCCTTTCCCTTGTCTTTACGTAATGCTTTAAAATTTGACTTTTGTTCAATAAACTGAAAAAATAAACGAGCTCCTAACGAACGTGTCTGCCTCATTTAAACTTGTGTCGTCTTTCATTTCTGCCAGCGTCTGACCTTACGAGAGGATTTTTGCCCCTGCGGAAAGCGGACATCTTCGTGGCTGCGTAGTACTCCGCTGCATGTGAATTCCAGAGTTTATCTTTTATCTCTTTATGGACACACAGGCTGTAAATGTGGCTGTGCACGGGTTGCTCTAATGTGATGTCTAACTCCTGGGAAACTACCTGGAAGGGAAACAGCTGGGGCAAGTGGAATCTCTAGTTTAAGTGTTTGGAGGCATCGCCACACGGTGTTTGTACTATTTACATTCCCACCAAGAATGTAGAAAGGTGCCTTTTTCCCCTACATCTTGTCCAGCTCCAGCGTTTGGTCTTATTTGATTTCTTGATGATACTCTAGATGTATTCGTGTTTCTTGGGAGTGGAGAAACCTATCCAGGATTTCCCTGAAGGACCTTTTGGGCCCTCGAGTTTTTCTTTCTTTCTTTATTTCTGTTTTTGGTTTTTTGAGACAGGGTCTTGCTATGTAGT
>QZML01001743.1:97170-121945 GCA_016801275.1 Hystrix brachyura
CAAACCAAAGCCAGCCACTTGCTCAGCTCCAGGACTTTGTACTTGCCGGGAAAGTGCTCTACCCCTGAGCTACTTTCCTAGTCCTCCCGTTGAGCTCTGTCCCCACTGCAGTATTTTATTCACTTTTCATGGCTGTGTACTATTCCGTCGTGTGACCATTCTACGTTCTGTCCCTTCACCGGTGGCTGTTTGTATCATTCTTACGTTTTAGCCGTTACGGACGATGTTTCGATGAACATTCACGCTCAGCTGTTTCAAATAGCCTATTGTTTTCGGTTTTCTTGGGGATTTTTTCCTTGGCGAGGAATTCCTGGGTCAGGTGTGAGTCCGTATTTAGCCTTCTGCCGGAGTCTTTTCCGAAGCGTCTGCACCATTGTGCGTGTCCAGCAGCGGTGGCGGGAGGCTCCGCGTTATCCGCATCCTCACTGACGCCTGCTGTTTTCTGGGAGGTGCCATCAAAATGTATTCTGAATGCTTAAGTTTTTAAAAATTTATTAACAGTAAATAACACATCGCCAGGAGTCCCGCCCCTCTGTGTCCCTCACACTGAGCGTCTCTCCGGGTGCTTCCTTTAGGGACGGGAGCCGGGGGTGAGCCTCCAGGTCTTGTCCCAGTGGAAGGCTCACAAATGCGATCATGGGAGGCTGAGGCAGGAGGATCACTGTGCGTTTGAGGTCAGCCTGGGCTGCGTAGCGAGTTCAAGTTCAGCTTGGACTACACGGCGAGACGCTGCTTCCAAAATACAGATCGAAAAAAAAAATTGCTTTTCTTTCCCCCCAGGCAGGCTCATTTCTGGGAGAGTCACTCTGGTTTTTGCGGGAAACAGTGAAACTTTGGAGATCCTCCTGCCTCAGCCCCCCGAGTGGTGGACTAAGACATTCGTGGGATTTTCTGGAAAGCTTTTATCCAGGAGCGCACACACGTGTGCGCACGTGTGTGTGAGGTTTCTGTGTGCGAGGTGGAAATCGTGGACTTTCCTGTCTTGCCGCCCTTCCCCCCCCTTCCCTTTCCCCGCGCTTTTCTGTGTTGGCTGATCTCAACCTCCCGGCTCCAGCCACCGTCCTGCCTCAGCCTCCCAAGTAGCTGTCACCTGGGCTGCAGGCCGCCCTGCCCAGCGCGGGCTGAGCCTCCCGTCCCTCCTTCCTGGGGTCCCGGAGGCCGCGACATGTCTGTCCCCTTCTGCACGGCTGAGACAGCGTGGACAGCTGTTTGCGGGGACAGCACTACCACCCCGCGGGGCTGAGGCAGGAGGGTCTCTGGGCCGCTGAAGCTGTTCATTCTGTTTCTCTATCGTTTTTTCTCTCTCTTCTCCTCCCCTGCCTCCTTGTCTCCTCTTTCTTTTTTCCCTCTTTGTTTTCTCTTTTTCTTTTCTTGTCCTTCTTCTGTTATTTTTAAGACTCGGAGTCTTCCTGTGTTGCTCAGTCTGGATGTGCAACCCCTGGGCTCAAGTGATCCTCCTGCCTCAGCCTCCTGAGTAGCTGGGACCACCGGTCCATGCCAGCCACTTATGAATTCTTTTTCTTCTTCTGTTTTGTTTTTTCAAAAGTCTCCCTCGGCACCGCTGTGAAAACCAGTTTCCTCGGCAGCCAAACACACCAGCCTGCGGCTGCCCAGGCAGGAGGCAGCAACATTGTTACAACTTATTATTTATTACTTTCTCTTCTTTCCTGCAGCACCGAGATGGCGCACGGGGCTTTGCACCGGGTGCCGCCTGCAGCCTTTTCTAGTTTTATTTGGAAACAGGGTCTCGCTAAGTCACTAAATTGCCCAGAGTGCTGCATCAAAAATGTGGTGAATGTGTATTTTTTTTTAATTTATTACAGTAAAAGATAAGTGGCCCCACTCCGCCTGAGGATCCCCCCAGCTTTGCACACACTCATCCCACGTCCTGGCCGCTTCCTGCAGCAGCTCTGGCGTCCTCCCTCCTCAGGGTCTTCTGCAGGTGTGATCAAAAACACGGTGACTGCTGCTGCCTAGCACCGTCTAGCGGAAAGGCGGCTCGTAGACACACAACACTGAGTCCGTGTCCACCGTAGTCAGCAGATCCAGCACCGTGTGGCTCCTGGCTCTGCCCTGAGGTCAAAATGACCAGGAAACATCAACATTTTGAGTCCATTCAGAACACTGAGGCAGCCAGGACGGAGCAGCATCAGCGAGCAGAACACATGTTTTGAGGTACATCTAAACTCCACCAGGAATGTTTTATCCTACTTTTTTGATGAGGAAGTTTTGCTTTAGGACTGAGGAATGTGTGTCTGTATAATCAGCATTTGAATAAATACATTTCCATTTAAAAATAAGCTGGTTTAAAAAATAAAAAGTGGCACACACCTGTGAGTCCAGCGCTGTGGGAGGCTGAGGCAGGAGGATCCCAAGTCGTCGCTCAGCCCGGGCAACTTAGTAACTTAGGGAGACCCTGTCTCAAAGTCAAATATTAAAAAAAGCCTGAGGATGTAGCTCAGTGTGACGGCTCTGGGTTCAATCCCCAGCGTGGCATAAAAATTAAAAATAAAAATAAAAAGGGCTGGGGGGCACCTCAGGGTGAAGCCATTGTTTTGTTTTGCTTTGTTTTTTTAAACAAAAAACCTGAATAAAACAAGTATGTCTCTACACATCCATCCTGTGATACTGTCTGCAGCGTTTTCCATCCTTCACTGCGGACGTGTGTGTCTCTACAACACGGTCAGGAGGGTGACCGGGAAGTCTGCTCCCGTGTAGAAACGTGTGCGTGTTTGGTAGATTTCTGGAGAAAGATGTTTTGTGTCAGGAGGCTCGCGCGGGGTGACGGGCAGTCACCACACCAAGGAGATGCGTATCCCAACTGTGGAGATGAAATGCGCAGACTGAGAAAAGTGCATATATGTCATCATCTGGTACTCTGAAAATCTGATGCTGCATCATCCAAATTAGTATTGAATACACCAGCCTCGAATACGCCGTTTGCTGTCCGCATCGCTCTGATCAGCTGCCAAGACCCCGACTCCGAACAGGGTCAGGCGTCCACACCCCAGAAAGAGCAAAGGCCGCAGCAGCGTGGACTTCGCATTTTAACCAAAACCTTCCAAATATGCGTGAAAATCAGCCGTCTCTAGCAGAGCCGTGCAGGTCACGAGTGTGCAACGCGTCGTAAACCGCAAATTTATTAACTGCCTGCTAAACCCGCGTCTCCATCAGCCTTTACGATGTGGTCCTGGGATGGCACCCGGGGCCTTCGCACCCAGCTCCTTCCCCGGCCCTCGTTCTGTTTTTTATTCTGAGACAGGATCTTGCGGGCTGAGACTTGAGACCCTCCTGCCTCAGCCTCCCAGAGTGCTGGGATAGCAGGTGCGCACCTCCGCGCCGGCTTTATGAGACGCCGTCACTCCGGTCGGGCTGGCGTCTGTCTGTAGAAGACGCTGACAGGTCTACGCTCTGCCTCAAACCTCACTCGGGCTGGGCGAGGTGGTCATCCCAGCACTCTGGGAGGCTGAGGCAGGAGGGTCTCGAGTTCGAGTCTTCGCGAGAGCTGGTCTCAAAATGAAAAATAAAAAGCTGGGGACGGAGCTCAGTGTAGAGGACCCCGTCCAGCCCTGCAAAATACAGCAAGACGAAAGCGAAGTAAAAGCAGAATGTGTTTTGATTCCTCTTCTCCTTTTCCTTCCTCAGCTTTCCCCCCCCAGCCGCGTCGTGTGGCCGTGGTGACCGGCGGGGCGGAGGGCATCGGCTACGCCACGGCGAGGCGCCTGGCCAGGCTCGGCATGCACGTGCTCATAGGTGATGATTCCCGCGTTTCCTTGTTCAGTTTACCTATTTATGCAGTCGGGGGGAGTGAACCGCGTCACTCAGCTGCCTGAGATTGGTTTCAACTTGGGATCTTCCTGCCTCAGCCTCCCAGAATGCCAAGATGACAGGCATGTGCCACGGCGTCCTGCGGAGTTTGCTAGATTTTATGCCTAAAGGGAGATACACAGTTGCTCATTTCTGTGTGTGTGCAAGTAATTGATTTACGTAGTACAAAGACGGTGAGAGACAGAAAGCTTGTAACAGTGAACATTCAAAAAGTGAAAAATACCAGGAATTGGGACACGAACTTACATTTTGCTTATTTTGCTTCAGTACTGAAGCATAATTTGGTATTATTTTATATTCCATGTGATTCGGGTCTGTTTCTTTTTTTCGTTTGTTTGTTTGTTTTTGAGACAGGGTCTTGCTGTGTAGCCCCGGCTGGCCTTGAACCCACTACGTGGCTGAGGCTGGCTTCCGGCTGGCCGCAGTGAGCCTCCTGCCTCAGCCTCCCCGAGTGAGTGTTGGGCTCACAGCCTGTGCCCCCAGCCCCGGCCTGCATTTCGCAACTTGGGATTCACACTTTCTGAGGGAGAAGCTGCAGAACCGAGTACTCACTGAAGAATTTAACCGCAGCCCAACGGCAGCCGTCAGCATTGCTGTGGATACATGTTACTCACTTTCCCAACCGCTCACATTTTCTTAGGTCTTATTGCTCCAAAATAATTGTTTTGATTGATATCATTTTCTCACCATTTTCTTCACACACCGTCTAAACTTTGTACTAGAGGGTGGTATGGGCATTCCTGGATGCCATACAAATATTATTATTATTATTATTATTATTATTATTATTTACGCAGTGCATGAGCTTGAGCCCAGAGCCTTCACTTCATGCCAAGCTCCGTCCCTGGCCCTTTTTTCTGCTTTATTTTGTGACAGGGTCTCACTACCTCACTAAATTGCTCAGGCTGGGCTCCGACTTGCCACCCTCCTGCCTCAGCCTCCAGCCATGCCGGGATTACCATACGCACCACTGAAACTTATTTTTTCTTTATTACGGGCTGATGCCAGATTTGGCTTGACGACCGTGTTTTGGTGACCCTGGTTCGAGCTCAAAATATTTACTAAGTAGATGGAAATGATGTTGTTTCTCTCTGATCAATCTCGTTCAGTGGTAGGAGCTGCAGGAATCGGGGCTATATGTGTGCAGTTAAATGCAGTCAGGCATGTGTCATCCCGAAGCCCAGAAGGCTGAGGCGGGAGGATCGCTACAAGTTCAAGGCCGGCCTGGGCTACACAGTGGGTGGGAGGCCGCCCTGGGTTATATAGTGAGACCCCATCTCAAAACAACAACAGAAAAATGTTTATTAAATGTACTGTGGATGGAGCTCAAAAAGGACTCAGCCACACTGAAAGTCTGTGTTGAAATTGTGTTGCTCTGTTGCTCACTAAGATGTGTGGCACATATACAACTTTAAAAAATGTATTAATTTAAATTGCCCCAACTGGCCTATATTTACGGTGAGTCACACGACATCGTGGTCTCGGGCTGAGACGGCTAAACCACGGGAATGAGCACAGTGCGACCGAAGCCTACAATCAGCCATTTCCTTTCTTAATTTTTTTAAACTAAGAGAAAACAGTTTCTTTAAAAGTGGTGAGAGGGGAGAGAGGGAGATGATAGGTAGCTGCTCGAGGAGTCGGGAGCATTCGAAAGCAAAATACTCTCTTATTCAGCAATTTTCAACTCTTTTAACCGTTCTCACCTGTACACTGCATGGAGTACAACAGATCCTGCGTCTGTTTTTCCTGCCTAACTTTTAACCGAAACTTTGTGCTGCATGGAGTACAACAGATCTCCTGCGTCTGTTTTTCCTGCCTAACTTTTAACCGAAACTTTGTACCCTTTCATCCACATCTCTCTTATCTATAGCCCTCCGTCTGCGCTTTGCTGAGTTTAATTGGATTAGATTCCACTCAGCAGCAAGATCCATGAGTGTTTGCTTTCCACATCTGGCTTGTTTCACTCAGCATAATGTTCTGGGCTCACCTGTGTTCTCCCAAATGACAGGATCCCTCCTTCTTTCTGGCTGCATAGTATTCCACTGTGTATATGCAGCATACGTGTATTTTTTTTTATGCCCTGTGTATTGATGGGCTCTTTGGTTGCTCCCATTTCTTGGTTCCTCTGAGCCGTCTCACCACAGACACAATGTCTGTTTGGCTTCATTCTAGCAGAACAGAGAGCCAGTCACAGCAGGCTATGAATTCCTCTTTTCCTCCTGGAACATTTCTTGATGGATTTATTTCTTTTGCAATAACTTCTGGATGAGCTCACTCTGTTTTCTTTTCTTTTCAGCTGGAAATAACATAGACAAAGCCCAAGAAGCCGTGAGGAGAATAAAAGAAGAAACGCTCAATACTCAAGGTAACATTTGCGTTGGATGCTTCGGCCTCCAGCCACCTTGCGGTGACGCTTCTGGGTGAGCCGCCTGCCCGAGGTGTGCGATTCGGCGCTCGGACGTGCAAATCGGACGTGGCTGTGCACTGGGGGGAGGGAGCCGGGCTTTGCACTTTTTTCCTGGGGATTTCTGGTCCTGCCCAGGAGGCTGCCGTAATGGTGGGAGGCACCGGCAGGAGGCGACTGGGGTGCTGCTGGATGGCGCCCTCTGCCAGGAGTTTGTTCTGAGATGCTGAAGAGGCAGCTGGTGTCCCGGGCGACTGCACCAACCAAGCACGTGCGCCCGGTCACTTGTGACTTTGTGCAAATCAAAACGGATCGTGCGTCGCCCCGAGATCGGTCCGGGGCCTTGTGCAAATGCCACGACGCCATCTGCATCCTCAGCACACGCCCAGTACCTCACGCACCGTGACGAACCGGAGTCCGTGTGTCTTGCGTCACACTTCTGCACATTTGCATCTCACAGCTCTGGCCCCTCTCGCCGCCGCCTTTCCGTCCCTCCCGCCGTCCCTCTCCTGGCTACTTCCGCACAACTGCTGTGTTTCGATTGCACGCTGGTGCGAAGCCGGGCAGGGCTTGTATTTCCGTGTCTGGGTGACCTGGGTTCATATATGATATATGCAGCCATGTGTATTCTCGCAGAGGACGGGACTTTGTTATTATGGTGGTTGTTAGTTTTGCTGTACCGGGGATGGAACTCGGGGCTTTGTGCTCGCCAGGCGCATGCTCTCGCACTGGGTGGGAGGCACCGGCAGGAGGCGACTGGGGTGCTGCTGGATGGCGCCCTCTGCCAGGAGTTTGTTCTGAGATGCTGAAGAGGCAGCTGGCGTCCCGGGCGACTGCACCAACCAGGCACGTGCGCCCGGTCACTTGTGACCTTGTGCAAATCAAAACGGATCGTGCGTTGCCCCGAGATCGGCCCGGGGCCTTGTGCAAATGCCACGACGCCATCTGCATCCTCAGCACACGCCCAGTACCTCACGCACCGTGACGAACCGGAGTCCGTGTGTCTTGCGTCACACTTCTGCACATTTGCATCTCACAGCTCTGGCCCCTCTCGCCGCCGCCTTTCCGTCCCTCCCGCCGTCCCTCTCCTGGCTACTTCCGCACAACTGCTGTGTTTCGATTGCACGCTGGTGCGAAGCCGGGCAGGGCTTGTATTTCCGTGTCTGGGTGACCTGGGTTCATATATGATATATGCAGCCATGTGTATTCTCGCAGAGGACGGGATTTGTTATTATGGTGGTTGTTAGTTTTGCTGTACCGGGGACGGAACTCGGGGCTTTGTGCTCGCCAGGCGCATGCTCTCGCACTGAGCTGCAACTCCAGCCCTTTTTATTTTATTTACAAACAGGCTCTTGCTACATCACCCAGACTGGCCTGGAACTTGCCATCCTCATGCCTCAGCCTCCCAAATAGCTGCGATTATAGGTGTGTGCCACTGAGCCTGGCTGGAACCGCCTCTTTTTTATGGGTGACTAGTATTCCATGTTGTATGTGCAACACATTCTCTGTATCCACTCGCCAGCTGATGAAGTGGGAGGTTGTCTCTACTTTGTGGCTATTAGTATTTTTTCTTTTTTTCTGAGATGGATGTCGATATGTAGCCCAATGATATGTAGCCCAAGACGATCTTCAACTCACTGTGTGGCACAGGCTGGCCTCCAACTCGCAGCAGTCCTCCTGCCTCAGCCTCCCGAGTGCTGGGACGGCAGGCGTGCACCACCACACCTGGCTTGCTATTAATAGTTTTGAAAGATGCCATATAATATACCGCTATTAACTAATGCTACCGTGTCGTGCAGTAGATTGCAAAGTCTGTTCTTTTCCGTCAGTCTGAGATTTTGCACCTTGAATCAACAACTCCCACAACTCCCAGCAGACACATAAATCTTGTGCACATCTGTGGGGTGCAGGGCGGTATCTTGAGAGGCGCATACATTGCCGAATGACCAAATGACGTAGATTAACACACACAACCCTTCGCTTACTTTTCTTGTGATTAGAACGTGTTCTCTGGTAGACGTTTCCATGTGTACAGTATGTAGGTACCACCGACAGCCACCGTGTGATGCTCAAAATCTCTTCAACTTACTTCTCTTGTCTAACTGAGATGTTACATCCTCGGACTCAACAGCTCTCCATGCCCGGCCCCAGGTGACCACCATTTTATTCTTGGCTTCTGTGAAATCAGCATTTAATAGGTTCTACACATCAGAGAGATCGTGTTGTTCTGTGCCTGCCATGTTCTCTGCTCGATATAACGTCCCTCAGTTCTGAGTTATTTGTGATCAGCACTTGGTTAAAAAGTCAAAGAAGTCAAAAGGCAACACCTCTTTCTCTCCTTTCTTTCTTTCTTTCTTCCTTTCTTTTTCTTTCTTTCTTCCTTTCTTTCTTCTCTCTTTTTGTTTTCAGTCCGATAGCTTAAACTCAGGCTTGCCCACTGAGCTACATCCCCAGCCCTTTTTTTTAAAATTATTTTTTATTTTGAGACACTCTTGCTAAGTTGCAAGGTCACCCAGGCTTGACTCCAACTTGCAACCCTCCTGCCTCAGCCTCCCAGAGGGCTGACACATCTGCTAAAAGGTTTATGCTTTGAAGGGTGCTGCTGGTGCAGGGAGCTTGGCTGGAAGAGGAGACGCAGGAAGGAGAAACAGGCTGGAGCTGCAGGTGGCCATGTCTGTCTGGCCGCATTACCGGCCGCCCGTCTCTGCATGTCCCGAGCTGTCCTGGGTGCCCGAGTTCTCCTAGAAGTCGTCAGCGGGTCACACCGCATGGTGGCTTCAGCCCTGCATCTGTTTATTTTTCCTTCCGATGCAGGATTTTCCTAACTCTGTGCGCTGGAACCTGGTGCATGTGTGGCAGGCTCGGGGGTCTCGATGCCCGGCAGGGTATCCGGCCCCAACACCCTCCAGTCCTGACACATCCTTTCTGCAGACGGAAGCAGGTGGGATAGCGCCCAGGATGGTGGCGGGGACTGTCTCAATGTGCCCCCAAGACCTCCCATCCTTGCTTAGTTTACCCGGGAGGGAGCCGTGCTGGGCAGGGAGGTCAAAAGACACTCACGTCATGGTGGCCAGGAAGGAGAGAAAGAGAGAGAGAGACAGAGAGAGACAGAGAGAGACAGAGAGAGAGACACACACACACACACACAGAGCCTGAGTGACTCATGGTCTCAGAGGGTCCAGTCCATGGCTGACTGCTCCAAGGCAGGAACATCATTGTGGATGGACATGGAAGAGGAAAGATGGTCTCAATGTGGTGTCCAGAAAGGAGGGAGGGAGAGAGAGAGAGAGAGAGAGAGAGAGAGAGAGAGAGAGAGAGAGCGCAAGTGATTTCATGGTCCCGGAGGGTTCAGTCCATGGTGGGCTGCTCCAAGGCAGGAACATCATGGCGGATGGCTGTGGAGGAGGAAAGACACTCACATCATGGTGGCCAGGAAGCAGAGAGAGGAGGGAGAAGCCGGGTACAAGAATGTGCCCTCCCAGGTCACACCGCAGTGACCTCCTGCAACCAGGCCCAGCTCCTGCAGCACAGTCAGCCAGGAACTTGTCCATGATGACTCCACTGAGGGGCAGAGCGCCCACCATCCAGTCACTTTCTGCAGCCCAGATCTGAACACAGAGGACTTTGGGGCAATATTTTAAATCTAAACCAGAGCAACAATGATAGACACCCAACTCACTCTATAAATTAAATCCAGTTTTATTCCCAAATGAGCATTTTCCAAAGCCACCTAATGACCAGTCCTACTTACCAACCTAAAAGATGAAGTTCTATCTCAAAATCGGCCACTTCATAAATTTCCTTGTTAAGAAATTACCTCCAACTCAGCTATGTCTTTATTCAGTTAACAAAGAAAGGACTTTTCTCTCCCCAAAAGACAGTAAAACATTTGGGATAATTCAGTATCTGTGAGTGAATCATCTTCTAGAGAAATTAGTTTGGTACCAGCAGCTGTGAGGTTCTGTCTACACCTTGGTCATAAGTTGAATGGATGGTAAAGGGACTTACATCCTCAGTTTGATTGATTGCTTCTGACTGCCCAGTACCTGCAGCTAGGGATGCAGGAATTGATTAGTGATGCCTGCTGTGAGAGTGCACAAGAATGGTGGTCCGCATGCTACATCTTCCCCCTACTTTTTTTTTTTTTTTTTTTTTTTTTTTTTTTTTTTTGGTTTTTTGGGTTTTTTGGGGGGGAGGTTGCTGGGGATGGAACTCAGGGCCTTGTGCTTGCAAGGCAGGCAGCACCCCCCCAACTTTTTAGTTCCCTCCAAAACCATAAAAATCCATGATGATGATAATGGTGATGGAGATGATGGTGGGAATGGTGATGGAGATGATGATGGTGATGGAGATAGGGATGATGGTGGTAAGTGATGGAGATGATGATGGTAATGGTGATAGAGATGATCGTGGTAATGGCGATGGAGATGATGGTGGTAATGGCGATGGAGATGATGGTGGTAATGGCGATGGAGATGATGGTGGTAATGGCGATGGAGATGATGGTGGTAATGGTGATGGAGATGATGGTGGTAATGGCGATGGAGATGATGGTGGTAATGGCGATGGAGATGATGGGAATGTTGGTAATGATGGTCACATCCGTGGTGGTGGTGATAATACTGACAGTCACTGAAAGGTGACGGTGGCGGAGACCACGGTGACATCGCTGATGAGGGTGGTGATGGTTGCTGCCCTCCTCTTCATCGTGGGCATCCCCTGATATCACAGAGTTTCACAGCAGATGCCCAGAGACGTCCACAGACTCCCTGGGGAGGGTGCCGACTGTCACATTTATCTTCCGGCCCTGAAATATGATTTTTCCACTGAAACACGAGGAAGCCTTATTAATTCTGTGGCTTTCTGGCCGTCTGTGTTGCAATCACGTTTAATTTAAAATAATCGTCAGACTGAATGTCTTGAGCAGCAAATCACAGCTGTGTCTGAGACCTTGGACATGATATTTCTTTTACTTTTTACTCTTTTGCCTTGAGCACAATTCTTGCACCATTTGCTCAGACCCAGCGCACAGTCTTTTCCTCCAATATTAGCAAAAAGGATTTAATTTATGTTCATATTCCATTCGTGGGGAGCTCGGTCACTTGGGCAGGAAGTTTCTGGGAAGGAACATGATCTGCGTTCACCACTGTGACTTCCCAGCCTTGCGTGTGCGCGGAGTCGCCTCACACCAGCTTAGTCCTGGGGCTCATGTACCGTGTTGGTTAAAATCCAGTCTCCTGGGAACAATACAACACATGAAGTTCTGTCAGCTCTTTGCATATTTCTTATGTTAGTATTGTACTAATAACTAGCCTCCTTGTCCTTGCCGTAGCTGGAATTTGCACATGAAAACTGGCTAATTTTCAAAGCTCTCTCTCAGAGCAGTCATTAGTATCCTGGACAGCTTGGACACGTGGAGACACAGACACAAAGAAAGCAAGTTCTGGCCTGAGGAGACACAAGTCAATGGATTGATTTTCTCTTCGTTCTAGCCAGGAAAGGAACAGCTCAAATATTGTAAAAGGGTGCAAAGAGAAGGCATGGTTCTCCTTTTTGGAAATTACCCAAATCTGAATTATATGAGTTCTGCTAAGCAGGTTCCTCCAAGCAGATGTCCCCTTGCACCTGCTGTGGGAAATGTTCCCTGGTGCCCTCTGTATTGCCGTGTGGAGGGAATGACTAGCAAACATGCTTCCCTGTGTGGTGCAATTCATCTGCTCGCTTCTGCCTGCTTCCTAGTCTTTCTCGCTGCCACCCCTCATCCCGGGGGTGTGGGGAGGTTGGTTCCCCCAACATCACATCCCTGCCCTCCTTCCTCCCTTCCTTCCACAAGCCAGGACTCAGCTGGAGGGACCTCTGAGAGCCGTTCTCCGTGGACTGCATGCTGCTTTTCTGAATATTTTAATTAGTCCAGATGTATCTAGCCAGGCCCAGTGGACCTCTTCAGCAACCTCCCAGTGTTGTTGTGTGAAGTTCACCATTTGTATAACACAAGCAAGACCTGGCGTTGCATCAGGACACGTTGGTAAGGCAAAACCTTTTCCGCCATGCACCTTTGAGCTTTGGAAACCATTGTTTTCTGTTTTTACTTGCAATTATTTTGTTCAATAAGAGAACCTGAGTTGGAGTAAGTCACGGGCTTTATCATAATTTGCTGTTACTCACGGGATTGTGATTGACTGAGAAACATCCGTGGTTTTCCAATAGTAATTAATTCCCGTACTCTTTTTCCTTCCTGTATTTGATTACATGGTAGCTACCATTTTAGTGTATTTCGAAAGTCCATCCAAAGGGTGTGTTTCTGTTCACCTACTTCTGTCTCTGTCTTACTGCCATTAGGAGCAAACGTGCGTATTTATAGTTCTGCCACACACATATTGCATTTTATCGATAGGTGAATACTGCATGCTTGTTTCCCTGCCAAGTTTGGACAAGACCTTTAATGAAAGCTTTGGGATTTCACAACTTGATATTTTGGCATTGCCTGACTCTCCGCACTTGTGTTTACCCGGGAGCCATCTTGATTTTCCTTTGACAGGCGGTTCTGGACCTTGGGGTTTCCCTCAGTTACCAAATAGTCTGTGTGGTGCAGGCATCTGTGAACATCTGACCTGCTGCTTCCCCAGCTGTAGAGTCTCTGTTCATCTTGAGTTGTCTGTAAAACAGGAATAGATAAGTCCATGTGTGGATAACTCTGCGCCTAGACAACAGCAACAGCTAACTCTCTCCTGCGTTTCTCTCTTGGGTGTCACTTGCTTTAAGTAGATTGCAGCTGCCTCAGCCTGAAACCACGTGCCACAATTTCTGGGTTAACGCACTTCAGTATTTTATCAGCCCATATCAGGAGCCCCTGCAAGACTTCCCTAAACTTTTGCCGAGACCCTGTTGCTAGTTGGTAGATGCAGCTCTGTGAATCGAGCTATCTGAAGTTCTCCCACAGCCCTGTCTTGTCTTTAATAGCGTGCATTTCCAGACTTTCATTCTGGTAGATGTTGGGTTGAGATCAGCACAGACCTGTGTGTCTTACTGACAGTGCAGTGGATGCAAAATACCCAGAATCATCTGGAAGAGCATCCAGGTGGGCTACGATGCAGTTCACACAGAGGGGGCCCACAGGCTTTGTCATAAACCCTTGGGCATGGAGGTGGAGTCTCCAGGTGGAAGGTTTGTGGGACAAAATATCTGACATAAACAACTTAAAGGTGGAAAACTTTAGTTTGGCTCATGGTCTCAGAGGGTTCAGTCCATGGTCAGCTGCTCCAAGGCAGGAACAGCATGGTGGACAGGTGTGGACGAGGAAAGACACTCACATCATGGTGGCCAGGAAGAAAAGAGAGAGAGACAGAGAGAGAGAGAGAGAGAGAGAGAGAGAGAGCGCCTGAGTGACTCATGGTTTCAGAGGGTCCAGTCCATGGTGGACTGCTCCAAGGCAGGAACATCATGGCAGACGGGCATGGGGGAGGAAAGATGCTCACATCATGGTGGCCAGGAAGAAGCATGAGAGAGAGAGAGAGAGAGAGAGAGAGAGGTAAACAATGCTATAATTCAACTAGACCTAACAAATCTATAGAACACTACTTTAACATCAGCAGAATATACATTTTCCTCATAGAGGAGGAAAGATGCTCACATCATGGCACCCGGGAAGCAAAGAGAGAGAGGGAGAGAACACAAGGCAGTCCCTATTGTGCTACTTCCTGCAGCTGCACCCCTCACTGTAGCATTCTATTGCTTCCCAGCAGGCCACCATGTTATAGATCCATCAATGAACTGGTCCACTGATGAAGCTAGTGGTCTTGTGTTTCAGTCACCTGTCTTGACATCACCCCTTAGTGTGTGAGTCTCTGGGGGGTACTTTATTTTTAAGCCATAACAACCCGTCTGTGCAACTGGCTGCAACCTGTTTGTCCTAGACTCAGCTGGGTCTTATTCAAGGAGGTGACCAGGCGTGGATTGGGGACCCTTTTATATCAGCAGCTGGGGACCAACCAAGAAAGCCATGAGGAAATAGAAACTGCCATGCGTGCATACACACACGTGTGTGTATGTGTGTGTGTGTGTGTGTGTGTGTGTAGCTAAACCCAGGGTCTCACACTAGGCACATGTTCTACCGCTGAGCTACATCTCTAGCCCTTGTTATTTTTATTTAAGATGCCTAATTTGCCCAGTCTGGCTTCAAACTTGTCATCTTCCTGCTTCAGCCTCCCACAATAACACAATTTGTTGAGTAATGAAAATGAAGAAGTACTTTGCCCTTTTCGAAGGCCAGCTCTGTAGATGCATGTGCGGTAAAACATGGTTGTGGAAGGTCCAGGGGCAGGACTTAGACCGCCAAGGTCCTGCTCTTTGCCAGTGAGGAGTAAAGTTGAGGGTCCACAACCAGGAGGGTGTCAGTAGGTCGCGATTAGAGAAGCCTGCGTAGGGTGGTCTGTGTTCATCACCCTAATGTCGGGGGTCATCGCTGGCAATGTGCAGGCATCCGGACTGGAGAGGGCTGGATGAACAGACCCTCTCGCCCCGTATCTTCCTCATTATCAGGTCCAGGCTGTTGCTGGTGAAGGTGGAGGTGTTGAGTCGAGGATGGTGGACAGGGAGGTCTGCCTGGTCCTGGTCCCCCTCAGCATCAGGCCTGAGGAGGGTGATGGGTACGGACGTCTGGGTACCAAAACCAGGAACCATGAGGGCCGAGTTCCCAGCGCATTTTTCTTCCCTGTCAGTTGGCTTATTCTCTCAGCCACCTACTTTCATTGGTTCTTATTGCTTCTCTGTCAAGCACGAGTCGTCTGTCTTTGTGTGGCTCTTAGGCAACATGGTTGGACAGTCTAGTCCCTTCTGCAGTGCAGTAGGCTGAGCACCCTTCGTTTCCACCCTCTCCTTCCCTCCGCTTCCCTGAAAACTGGAGGAATATCAGTCATCAGAGGCTACATTCGGATTTGTGTGCAATACCGTACGTCTCCGACTTACAAATGAGTTCTGTTGCAGGAGAATGCTCATAAGCTGAATTCATTGGTGAATCCAGCAAAGTGAGTGTTACACACCTCGGACACTCTTGGACGCAAATATGCAATGAAAAGCATAAAAGAAAAAAAAACAGCAAGGTCTGTTCCTATCTGTGAAAGTTCACAACATGAATGTTGCGAAGTCGGGGACTTACTGTAGCTCTAGTGATTTAGAAAAGCATGTCCACTTAGCAAACTTAGATGTCTCATTTATAGTCTAAACTGAAAAGAGCTGCAGATTTATAATAAATTTTCCCCTTGAATACAGGGTCCTCAGCTAGGCAAAGCCAAGTATAAATAGCATTGGCCTGTACGCCATGTTTTGGAAGGTCTTCCAACGAGGGCATCGCTGAGAGCCTTTTAAAGAAGCCAACACGGGGAAAGGTGGTGGATGTCAAATCCAACGCTTGGAATATTTCTAAAGGAGGGAAAGCACAGGTAATCATCAACTGCAATTTTTAGCTGTGTCTTTGGTGTTAAAAAACAAAAGCTCATTATAGTCTCGTGGCCTGCGTATCATTTCACAATCAAAGAAACTCCTCCTGTGGGGCCTGAAAAGCGATTCTTCTAACATAAACGTTATGGCGCAGATGGAGTCCATGAGAAAACACTTTGCAAATGAAGAATGGAGCTTCTTCATCTATCCCCAGAAATCAGTCGCTTTGCTATTGTGTCTCTGCAAACATGGACTTTTGTGGGTCTTTGAGGGATACTGTAAATTTCATGGTACGTTTAGGAGGGAGTTTTGTCACCCAGCCTGGTGAGGAGTCTGAGATTTTGTATTTTACGTCTTTAAATGTTTGCCTCATGAAGAAAGAAGTACAGTAGCACAGTGTTTAATATCAGGAAGGCCAATTGAGAAATGGGCTGTGTGATACTTCTGTCTTTTGGGGCAATGTCACAGAGCACACATCTGCTAGCTAAGCTTTTCCGACGAGGCGCTATAACCCTCAGGAATCACTGTCGACCATGCTGTGGGCGATTTTCTTTGCTTTTGGGGTGCTGGGGATGAAACTTGGGGCCTTGCGCTTTGCTGTGGCTTATTTTCTGTAACATCATGAACCGGGTTGATGGCACTGCTCAGCTAATTCATAACGTGTGCTGTTCTTGAAGAAAAAATAAGCTGGAAAATCTGCCGAAGAAATTTTGGGTGGCGGAGCGACCCTTGAGACTGTTCTGTGTATAAAATAATAATCGGAAATAACCGAGGACAGCTATGCTTCAAGTAATTGTTTTGTACATCGGAAAGAGGCGAAACCGAAAGAAAGCCTTCGTCTTTTATGGGTGCTTTGAAAGGAAAAAAGAAAACTGTACTAAGGAACTCACTGAAGAGTTGACTGGGGAAAGTGCAGAGCTCAGAAAAGGGACCCCACCTACATGGGTTGTATGGATTCTTTGTTTTGTTTTCGTTTTATTTTTGAGACAGAGTCTCACTCGCTAGTTCAGGATGTTCTTAAACTCATTATGTAGCTCGGGTCAGCCTCAAACTCACGGCCATCCTCCTGCCTCAGCCTCCCGAGCGTGCTGGGATCACAGGCATGCGCTACCGTGCCCGGCCACACGGGTTGTATGTTACAACCAGGACCCATCTTTGCTATCGTCATCAAGTGCTCTCTTTTTCTGCTGCTGCTTAACAAACCATCACGTTCTCAGGGGACTAAAACAACATACATTTATAATCTCACGTTTTCTGGGAGTCCACAGAGAAGGCAGACCAGGTGAGCTGTGTCTTCTGCCCAGGCCCTCGCAAGACTGAGTTTTTTGGAAATGGTGGCACCCTCATCGCAGCCCTTGGGTTCCTCTTGCAAGCTTGTTTGTGTAGTGGTTGGTGAAATCGAGTCCATTTCTACATTGGGAAGGAGGCCTGTAATGGTGTCGATCTAGAGCATCCCAAGTCTCCTGTGTTCAGAGCTGGGGCGTGGAAGGTGACTGGATCTTGGGGACAGGGTTTCATGATCCAGCCCAGGCTGCTGTCAGATTGCAGCCACCCTCCTGCCTCAGCCTCCCGCCAGCCCGGATTAGAAGGCATGCACCTCCATGCCCGGCAGGTCTGGGTTTCAAAATGAGCTTCAATTCACTTGAACCCCGCCCGGGTCTCACAGACCTGGGAGTGGACAGAGTCCTGCGGGATTTGGGGAGGATGCTCATCGGCCTCCTCCTGGCCGAGTCGGGTCTGGGAGGCCTCTATTAGGATTTGGAGAGAATGCTCATCGGCCTCCTCCTGGCCGAGTCGGGTCTGAGAGGCCTCTATTCCTGGGCTTCAGGCATCAGCACTGGTCCCCCCTCACCCACCTGAATTATGATTTAGGACGCCCGGCTCTCCTTGGAGGTTTGGGTCTTGGGGACCCTTCGTGGGTGTCAGGGCTCAGACCTAGATGTCCCCCCAAGTCTCCTGCGTGTGGAAGGTGACTGGATCATGGGGTGCTGTGGTGTTCGGTGGTGTCATCATGGACGAGTTCCTGGCTGACTGTGCGGCAGGAGCTGGGCCTGGTTGGAAGAGGTCACTGGGCTGTGACCTGGGAGGGCACATTCTTGGCCTGGCTCCTCCCTCCTCTCTCTGCTTCCCGGGCACCATAATGTGAGCATCTTTCCTCCTCCATGCCCGTCCACCATGATGTTCCTGCCTTAGAGCAGTCCACCATGGACTGAACCGTCTGAGACCGTGAGTCACTCAGGCTTGTTCTCTCTCACTTGCTCACTCGCTTGCTCTCACTCTCTCTTCTTCCTGGCCACCATGATGTGAGCGTCCTTCCTCCTCCATGCCTATTCACTATGATGTTCTTGCCTTGGAGCAGTCCACCATGGACTGGACCCTCTGAGGCCATGAGTCACTCAGGCTCTCTCTCTCTCCATGTCACAGCATGTCACTCTCTCTCTCTCTCTCTCTCTCTCTCTCTCTCTCTCTCTCCATGTCACACACACTCTCTCTCTCTCTCTCTCTCTCTTTCCTTGGCTACCATGTTGTGAGCATTTTACCTTCTCCACACCTGTACACCATGTTGTTTCTGCCTTGGAGCAGCCCGCCATGCACTGGACACTCTGGAACCATGAGTCACTCAGGCTTTCTCTCTCTCTCCTCTCTCTCTTCTTCCTGGCCACCATGATGTGAGTGTCTTTGCTCCCCCACACCCATCTGCCATGATGTTCCTGTCTTGGAGCAGCCCACCATGGACTGAACCTTCTGAGGCCATGAGAACCATGAGTCACTCAGGCTCTCTCTCTTTCTCTCTCTCTGTCTTTCTCTCTGTCTTCTTCCCAACCACCATGATGTGAGGATCTTCCTCCCCCATGCCCATCCACCATGTTGTTCCTGCCTTGGAGCAGCCCACCCTGGACTGAATCTTTGTAAATGTGAACCAAATTAAACCTCTTCTCCTCTAAATTGTGGGTGTTGGGTATTGTGTCCTGGCCACAGGAAAACTGACCAATAGAACTCCTTCAATGGGTCCCCTCAGGGTCTCTAGTGGCCCTGTTGTTTCCTGAAACTTCACCAGCTTCCCAATCAGGAGTACCGGGTGGGCGCTTTGTTCCCCTTGGCAGTGTGTTTGCAGGAAGCAGATTTGTCCCAATGCGTCACCCTCCAGTACATCATCACATCGCCATCCTCTCCATGGAGTCTTCTCACACTCATCTTGACAATAAGCTCTTGAGTCAGGTGCCCCCATCGCTAGTATAGAATGTGGATCGATCGCTTTGAACGATGCTCCTCCCTGACAAACACCCACGGCCACCTTGTGCCATCTCTACCACCCCGGGACCCCCCAGGTGTCCAGCTCGTGACTCAGGTTCCAGTTGAGGACAGAGATCTCTCGCGTCTTCATGTTTAGAATATACTTCTTGGTGGTTACGGGCGGCTTCAACCTGGAGTGTCTTTGTTAACATGAAAGAATTTCCGGCGTACAAACTATGATCAAAATCCACGCTGAATGTTTGAATAAAATCTGTTACAATAAAAGACACAGTAAAAGACACATTCCCGTTATTTACCATCAAACTACCCGCCTACACGTGCACTTCAGATACACACGTCTCACGTCCCGGCTGCTTTCTGCAGCAGCTCTGAGGTCCTCTCTGCTGAGAGTCTTTACCAGCTGTGATCAAAAACATGGTGAAAAACACGTTGAGTGCTGCCACCAAGCACCATCCAGAGGAAAGACAGCTTGTAAACTCATGACGCTGTATCCTCGTCTTCCTTAGTCACGGGATCTGCCACCGTGTGACTCCTGGCTCTTCCCCAAGGTCAAAACAACCAGAGAAGGTCAACGTTTTGAGTCCATTCAGGACACTGAGGCAGCCAGGATGGTGCAGGTAACGACATTGCAACTTGTAGACGTGATCAGCCTCTTTATAATCAGAGGTGGGCTGCACGATACCCCTCATGGGTGTCCACATCCTTACCTGTGGTACCCGTGAACATATTTGGTGATGCGGTAGAGTAGTCAGTGTTGCTCACCAGCTGACCTTGTAATCGAGAGATCGTCTTACATTACTAGCTAGCCCGGCCCAAAGATCCTTATAAGATGAAGAAGGGAGAGAAGAGCCATAGTCAGACGTGACTCCGAAAGAATACAGATAGGCGATTCATCCTTCTTGTCCAGGTGGAGGAAGAGGCCACAGGCCAAGAAATGTACATGACATGGGAAAGCTCAAAAAATCCCTGGTGGATTCCTGCTGTGGATGCTCCCCTGGTGGATTCCCGCTGTGGATTCTCCCCTGATGGATTCCCACCGTGGATTCTCCCCTGATGGATTCCTGCTGTGTATTCTCCCCTGGTGGATTCCTGCTGTGGCTGTGGATTCTCCCCTGGTGGATTCCCACTGTGTATTCTCCCTTGGTGGATTCCCACTGTGGATTCTTCCCTGGTGGATTCCCGCTGTGGATTCTCCCCTGGTGGATGCTCCCCTGGTGGATTCCCACTGTGGATTTTCCCCTGGTGGATTCCCACTGTGGATTCCCACTGTGGATTCTCCCCCAGTGGATTCCCACTGTGGATTCTCCCCTGGTGGATTCCTGCTGTGGATGCTCCTCTGGTGGAGTCCTGCTGTGGATTCTCCCCTGGTGGACTCCTGCTGTGGATTCTCCCCTGGTGGATGCTCCCCTGGTGGATGCCTGCTGTGTATTCTCCCCTGGTGGATTCCTGCTGTGGATTCTCCCCTAAAGGCTTCAGAAGAGCCCAAGCCTGTTCAGCTACGTCCCAGTGAGATGCACTGCACTTTGTTTCTCCAGAACTGTACTAGAACACCTTGGAGTTGTTTTCAGCCACCAAGTTTAAAATCATTTTCTTTGTGATTAGTTTGTGTCCCAGCAGCAGGGAGAAACTCATACGTGCTATCTATAGGCATCTTTTCTGCAGTGTCAATTCTAGATGCATGTTCAACAGAGCACATGATTCCATCATTCTACATGCAAATTTGATGTACCGGCCTCTCTCCTGGGTTGTGTGTCTCTGTGAGAACATTGGGCTGCTGTTCTGGAAGATTCCCCATTCCACGGAGCAGTCTGCTGGGAGGGACTCCACCAAGGATTTCAACCGCTCTATAAATGAAAAGGCGTGGGTCTTTGGGTCTTGGTTTCCAGCATGCCACGGGCTATCCAGTCAATTACCCACATCACCGGTCTAGTAACTTTTATTCCGCAGATATCAATCCGTACCCATTAGCGCTGCAATTACACACGAGCCAGGTCGATTAAGGAACACTCTCGCGTGCAGCCGTACATCATTTTCATTCGGCCAAATGGCTGTTCTCTTCCTGGTGCAGCCTTAGTTGGCTTTGGAGGCCCGTGAACCTTCAGAGTCACCCTGGGGTTGTCCTTGAGAGAGGAACGTGAACGATCAAAGCCAGTTACCATAAACGGTGGTGCTATAAAAAAATTCTCCAAGGATCACTAATTTTATTCACAGAAATAAATTCCAAGGGAATGAGAGTGTGAGACAGAATCGCACACTCTCACGAGTCGTCCCTTGATCTACACAAGACACTCTCCACACACGTTGGTCGTTGTTCCGTCCGCTGTGGCCCAGATTAACTTGCTGGGCAGGACTAATTATCACCATCAGTCTACAGCCATGTGGAAAGGATGTAATCAGGAAGGACAGGCCTTCCACGGGCAGGGGACATGGGAATGAAGAGTTAGTAGCTTTGGCGCTAGAACATCTCATACAGTTCTAAGATGTTTTTCACACTTTCTTTTCTTCTGTGCATGTGCAATGCCAGCTCTTGTTTTTATTTTATTCATGCATAATAACTGTGTCATTTCTTCCCATTTTGAACATTCATAACCATCCCTTCTGGCTATTCGATATACACTCAGGATTAGCAGCTTTAGTTTCCCAACTCGCATTAGAATTCTGCAGTTTGCTGTCTTGATCTCTGACTTTGTGCCGATCGATTAATCTCTCTCCCTCCTCCCTCCTCCTCACATCTGTAGTCTTGGGCGGTGACCATTGTTTTGGCAACTTCTGTGAGATCAATATTTTCATATTTGGACTGGAAAACAGTTAGTCCCCAAGGCGCTTGGTCATGAAAATGTCAAAAGTGATGTGAGTCTGAGCTATACCCCGGATGATCTTAGCAGAGACGAGCCCTCAGACCCCGGATCACACCGAGTCCATGGCGGGGATCTGTGGAGAAGATCATGCTAGCTTTTACTTTGCTCCCTGATTGGAATCTAAGGATGCTGCAACAAACACCATCCACTGTCTGGCTGCAACAGCACACATTTTTTGCAGCTCAGTCTTGGAGTCCGGGAGAATGAGACCCAGGTATTCAGGACCATGCTCCCTCCACAGGCTCTAGAGGAGACCCTCCTGCCTCTGCCTCCTCCTGGGGCCTTGGCTGTGGTCCCATCAAGCCAGTCTCTGCCTCTTTCTTCACGTGGCGTCTTTGTGTTTGTGTCTCCTCTTCTGTCCCTTATAAGGATATTGTCATTCAGTTGAGGACCACCCTGACCCAGGATGATCTCTTCCCTGATCCTTGACTATAATGGCATCTAGAAAGACTCTTTTTCCAAATAAGTTGTCATTCTTAGGTTCTGGGGACCAGATAGGGTCATATCTTTTAGGGTGCACCGTACAACCCATTATATAAGTATCCAGCTTCTTCCACAGGCTGCAAGGGACACCCTCCTGCCTCGTCCACTTCCTGGGGCTCCAGCTGTCCCTTGGCCGTGGCCCCATCACTCCAGTCTCTACCTCTGTTATCACTGGAAGTCCTTCTATGTCTGTATCCAACATCTGCTGTCTTTATGCAAACAAATGCTATTAGATTACGGGCCCACTCTAATCCAAGAGAACCTCATTTTATCCAGTCACATCTCCCTTGGCCCTGTGTCCAGGGACTATCTCATCCCTCAGTTCTAGAGTTGGGGTGGGCGGAAAGTCTCCAGGCCTGCGTTCTATCGTTCAGAGCCATTTTTCCTGGCCTTATTTTGTTTCCCAGGTTTGTAAGTTCTGCTTCATTATCCACTGCTCTCCATGCTTTGGGGCAGCTGGAAAGGGAGACGGAGAAAAAGAGAGAAAGATGCCCTGGGCTCAGGATCCCTTCAGGGACACCCCAGGAATCCACCAATGTCCTGGTTGATCTCCCTTCTGCGAGCTTCCTCCACACCCTCATGGTGGCTCCTTGTGGACCGAGCCTTCGACGCATGGTCATTTGGGGGACGCTTAAGATGCAAAGAGTAGCAGCGCCTGCAGAATTCAGTCGAGACAGAGAAAGAGAGAGATGCCCTGGGCTCAGGATCCCTTCAGGGACACCCCAGGAATCCACCAATGTCCTGGTTGATCTCCCTTCTGCGAGCTTCCTCCACACCCTCATGGTGGCTCCTTGTGGACCGAGCCTTCGACGCATGGTCATTTGGGGGACGCTTAAGATGCAAAGAGTAGCAGCGCCTGCAGAATTCAGTCTTGTCCTTTTTATATAACAGACAGCAGCCTTGAGGAAGACATGATTTCTTTTCCTCTAACTTCCTGAGAATTCGCTTTTATGGTTGGGCTTATGAGCACAGTAGCCACACACACACACACACACACACATTCACCCCTCTGCCACTCACGGCGCATCAGATGCACACTCCAATCAGCCGCTCTTGTCCTGTGGAATTGGACTCTGGTAGGAAAGAGCCCCCTGCTCACTCGAATCCATCTTTGCCCGTGAATTCCAGCCACCTGGACAGGAGCAGGAGGGAATTCATTCTTGTACAAGAAACGGCACCGCGTGGAAATGGCCCTTTTAATCCATGTTTGGGTGAATATTTTGTGGCAACAATGGCAGCTCACGGGCCGCTTCGTTAAAGTCACAGGGAGGCCGATGGGCCATCCCGGGACCCCTGAGCTCTCTCCTGCGAGCTGAGCTGGTCCAGTGCTGACCTCAGAAGCAAGAAATGCAGAAGCAGAACAATGTCACAGCGGAGAGTTCTCCCCAAGTCACGGACCGATGCTGAGGACACACAGTATGTGTCCAGCTAAACATCAACAAAAGAGGGGGAGAGTGTGTGTATTTTGCCAACCTCTAACCTTCTCTACTGCACAGATTTATTTATTTTCAATGGAGTCCCCAGTACCCAGGGAGCACATTTCAGAATCACAGCAGGCACAAAATACTTGAGCTGGTTTTTTGGAAGTGAGTTCCTTTTTCTGCCTGCGGTAATTACTCTCCGGGCTTTGGAAAGTGTGCTTAGTCACTTAGTCTACCCACCTGGACGTCTCCGCTTTCTGCATGGTGCAGGTCTCCTTCGAGATGGGCCGTGCGCCTCCGTGACCTACGGGGCCACCCCCCTGGGTGAGGTCATGGTGCCTCTTAAGCGATTCCAGACCAGCCGTGCTCTGAACCACAGAGGTTCCCTGCTGGGAGGGGGGGGTGTCAAGTGTCTCCTGGGCAGGGCAGGCGAGTGGAGGTGAAGTTGTGCTTATGCACAGATCAGTTTTGTCTCCAGTCTCTGCGAAGCTCTTGCTAGACTGTGCTTTCCTTAAGATAGCACAGAAATTCTGGCATGTTGCCACCGACCACGAACCTCAGTCCCCCGGTCCTTCCGCCCTCCTCTCCAGTCAGAGGCCATCAGTGTATCACATTTCAGGGAGATGATTAGCATTAGAGGAAGTCAGGAGGGTGGAGCCTTGTGGGTGGGATCTGGGTCCTCATCATAGAGACCCGAGAGAGCTCCCCGCCTCTTCCTCCATGTGAAGACAAAGTGAGAAGGTGCCATCTGGAACCCGGGAAGCAGGCCTGACTAGACATGAATTTGCCTCACCTGGACATCAGACTCCAGCCTCCAGGACGGGGCCACCGAGGTCTGCTGTCTGCCGGCCGCCCAGGCTGTGGGATTGCATATGGCGGGCGTGATGGACTGAGACAGGGAGAGACTAGTGCAGGGGACTCCAGCCTCCAGGACGGGGCCACCGAGGTCTGCTGTGTGTCACCCTCCCGGGCTGTGGGATTGCATATGGTGGGCGTGATGGACTGAGACAGGGAGAGACTAGTGCAGGGGACTCCAGCCTCCAGGACGGGGCCACCGAGGTCTGCTGTCTGCCGGCCGCCCGGGCTGTGGG
>QZML01001743.1:140404-165392 GCA_016801275.1 Hystrix brachyura
ATCTTCTGTGCTCCCGTTCTCCTTTATGTTGTGTCGGCAACAATCCTCAGGTGGATCCTCTACACCCAGCATCACCCCGACTCAGTCCAGCTGGATGCTCCTGCTCAAGCTGACCACAGTAATAAGTCCAGCACAGTCAAGAACATTGAATATCCACCCTACTACTGGTAGCAAATTTGAAATATTTAGTCAAGTGTTGCAACCAGTTCCATGACTGCACTGGGGAACATCAGAAGTTACTCTTCCCATCCCCTGCACCCCTGTGTTTCTTTCCCGCCCCCTCTCCCTCCTTCCAATTCTGCATCCATTTCAGCCTCTTCTTTCCATTCTTCTATTCTCTCCCTGTGTGAGGTCAAGTTTTAGACTCCATATATATGTGAAAGCATATACTATTTATCTCTCAATGCCTGAGTTAGTTTGCTAAGTGCAGTGCCCTTCAGTGGACTAAATGTCTGTGTCCCATCCATTTTGCTCTAAATGGTTGGGTTGCATTCTTTTTGATGGTCAAACAGTATTCCATTGTGTATAAAGAGCATATTTCCCTTATCCATTCAGTTGTTGATGAGTATCTAGGTTGATATCAGTTCTTTTTTGAGGGGAGGGTGTGCTAGGGATCAAACTCAGTGCTTTGCGTTTGCTAGGGAAGCACTCTTATGACTGAGCTAAGTTCCCAACCCCCTAGTTTGCTATCATTTTATGGCTGTCATGATGCATACTGCAATAAACATGGGATGCAAATATCTCTTCAACATACTGATTTTATTTCCTGGAAATATAGGTAGATAGATAGATAGATACACAGATAGGTAGATAGATAGATAGATAGATAGATACATACATACATACATACATACACGGATACATAGATAGATAGGTAGATACATAGATAGATAGATACAAAGATAGATACACGGATACATAGATAGATAGGTAGATACATAGATAGATAGATACAAAGATAGCGGATACATAGATAGATAGATAGGTAGATACATAGATAGATAGATACAAAGATATGTGGTCCGAGTCCATGTACGATACATAGATAGATAGATACAAAGATAGATACATAGATACATACATAGATATAGATAGAAATATATATATAGATATAGATATATAGATATAGGTATATATCTCCAGTTAGCAGGATCGCTGGATAATATGGCACTTACATTTCTGATTTTTGAGGAATCTCCATATTGTTTTCCATAATGCCCACACCAGTTTCTATTTCCACTAATTGTATGAGACTTCTCCTTTTTCCATATCCTTGTGAGGTCCCTTTGATAAGAACACTGTTATGGCTTATATCTAGAAGTCTCCCCCCAAATCTCCTGCCCTCCTTGGCAGAGCTTTTGAAAGGTGACTGAATGTCAGAGCTGCTACAGCTATGTGAGATGTTCATGGGTGGGGTCTGGTTGGAAGTGGCAGGTCACTGATTTTTGACCTAGAAGGCTCCATCTCCCGGCCCGACTCCTCTCTTCTCTCTCTGCTTCCTGTCAGGATGTGAGCAGCATTACTCTGCCCAAGCCCTTCCAACATGCCACTGACCATGCAAGACGTGAAATTTCTGAAAAAATGAGCCAAAATAAATCTCTCTTCCTTTAATTTGTTGGTGTCAAGTATTTGCATGATGCTGGTTCCTGTGGTTTGGTAGGTCACCCATGATCTCCTACAGCTGAGGAGAGAAGCTATAGAAAGACTTCAGTGAGGGAGGTTTAATTTGGCTCATGGTCTCAGAGGGTCCAGTCCACGGTGGAGCTGATGGTCTCAGAGGGTCCAGTCCATGGTGGACCTGATGGTCTTAGAGGGTCCAGTCCATGGTGGAGCTGATGGTCTCGGAGGGTCCAGTCCATGGTGGAGCTGATGGTCTCAGAGGGATCAGTCCGTGCTGGAGCTGATGGTCTCAGAGGGTCCAGTCCGTAGTGGAGCTGATGGTCTCAGAGGGCTCAGTCTGTGGTGGAGCTGATGGTCTCAGAGGGAAGAAAGATGCTTGCATCATGGTGACCAGGAAGCAGAAACCAGGGAAAGAGTCAGAAAAATAGAGGAAAGGGATGTAGACAACGTACATCTTTCTAGGCCACAACCCAGTTACCCACCTTCTCCAATGAGGCCCCACCTCCTCATAGCACATTCAAGTATGGACTCATGAATGTGTAAATCCACTGAAGACTATGGCAAGCCACGATCCAGTCACCTTCCCAAAGCTCCACCTCTGAATGCATGAGCCTTTTGGGCAGCCTTCTAGATCTAACCCGTAGCATTCTTCAAGAGCGTAATTAAATTGAAGTCTTGTGTCTCCAGAGTATGCCTAGTGCAACACCCTTGGAGATGTGAATGAGAGATCTGGGGGCAAAGTCAAATATGACTTTTAATTTGCAAGTTGGAAGAACAGAGCCTTGTGGGACTGGAGCTCAGGGGTGTGCTCAGTTTCTTTCCTCTCTGTCTGGGCCAAGCATGTGGAAGTTATGTAAGCTGCCAACGGGTGGAAGAATGCCCCCGTGGCCAGCTACCGTGTGTTGGGCTGGATCAAGCATTCAAGTTTCCAGGGAGGAGCCCACAGCTCACATGCTTCTCAGCTGGGGAGTGCATCAGCTGGCTATTTTTATCCTCTGGGAGTTGGAAGAAAGGCCAAGCTGTACTCGGAGGCAAACATGAGCCAGCCAGATGGGCTTGCTGGGCACCGCCAGACGCACGGTCACTCTCTGCCCAGGAGCTAGAAATAGAAATGTCCCTGAGCCAGCTGGTGAAAGTTCAAGGCAAAGATGGCCTTGGATAGGCAGCTCTGGGACGGTAGATTGTGTGAGTGGGTGGCGGTTTGAGCCATGACACAAAGATTGAAGAGAGGTCAGGACGGGGGCCCAAGAGGGTCATTAGACTGTGAGGTAGAGGGTGCTTCTTAGGCCAGCATTGATTTTCTGGTTCTGTGGCTTACAAGAAATCACCACTATTTACAATCTTAGCCATCTGCAGGATGCCACGAGTTCAAGGAAACACCTATCTGACTTTCATGCCCTGAAACATGACCTTCTAAAGCACTCATAGGTGTCTAATCCGATTCCAACTGTTTCCTTCAGCCCTGATAGTAGAGTGAATGACGGCCTCTCAAAGATAGGTGCATCCAGAACCTGTCAATGCAAACTTATATGGAAGTAGTATCTTTGAAAATGTAGTTAAGTTAAAGATCTTAAGAAAAGGTGATCTTGGATTCTAGTGGGCCCTACATTCAATGGCTAGAGCAAACGTATCACTGAAAGCTCTACAAGTTTTGTCATCACTAGTTCACAGCCTTTCAAGAGACAGAAGTGGAGACATAGACATGAAGAAGCCACGTAAAGATGGAGGCAGAGACTCGAGTGATGGAACCACAGCCCAGGACCACCCAGAGCCCCAGGAGGAGGCAGACACAGGAGAGTCTCCTCTGGAGCCTCGGGAGGCAGCATGGACCTGGACACCTCGGTCTCAGCCTCCTGAGCTCAGAGCTGGGAGATGATGAATTCTTCCTGCAGTAATAAATTCCTACAAACCAGGGGACTGAAAGCAATGATCATTTTCTCTTACATTGTGTGGTGTGGTATTTTCTCCTCGCAGTGGACAGCTGACCAGACATAAGGCTGAGATGTGGTGCAGACTCTAGGAATTCACATTGTGAATTCCTGACAGAGACTGGCCAGATGGGACCACCCAGTGGTGGTCTCTAGCCTCCAAAACAGTGAACCAAGTCAGTCTCATTTCTTTATAAATATGCAGCATTGTGTATTTTGTCACAGCAACAGAAAACAGACTCATATACGAGTCTTGTAAGGTCCAGAATACTAGTCTGAATTGAGGGTACCATGATTTGGAAGTCTGTGAGGATGATAGAGTTTATCTTACTCCATGCCCAGCACAGACACCTAGTGATGGATCACCCAAAATTCGTATCAATGTCAGCTGCATGTCTCGGGGTGCCGTCTAATCTGCTAACTCTAGATCCAGCTTTCTGTGTATCAGCGTCCTGGAAGAACTGATTAGAAAAGCCGCATCTCAGGCCCCACCTCATAGTAACTGAGTGAAAAACTCCAAGATACTGTCGCCAGTTTGGATGTCATGGAGCTACCCGGCTGATCTGATATGTCTTGGGGTGATCAGAGAACACCCCAATCTTCTTCGTCATCTCGGGTCCCTCAGAAAGGACAGAATCAGAATGTCTACAAAGCACAGTCTTCCTTGGGGTCGTGAGAGTGCAGTGTTAGGATACAATGGACAAGTTCTTTAATGCAATGAAAAAAAGCTAATCTGGATGCCTTATATATCAGTTGGCTTTACAGGACTGTAATGGAATATCTAAGGTTGCATACTTTATAGAGAAAAGAGGTCTCTTTAGCTCAGAGTTCTGGAGGTCTGTGTCTTTGTTGTATTCAGAACCTCATGGCGGGTCGCCACGTAATGGTGGGAGCAGGCGTCAGATGGAAATGCCACACAGCAAGATAGGAAGTGACAGCACCGTGGTGGCCTCCTTCCTAACAGCTGGCTCTCAGGAAAACAAATTCTGTGTTTGTTACTCCTTAGAACTAAAATGTCCTCCAGAAGCCTCTTTTGTTGTAAGGTGGAGCTTTTGGACAGAGATTGGACTCTGAGGACTTGGCCTTCCTGCGTGGATTCATCCACGGATGGCTTCAAGATGAGATGGCCTTACCAGGAGCTGATAGCAATGGAAGAGGCAGGATGTAATTGGAAGAAAGAAATCAGCATGGTCTCCATCTACTTCTGTCCTTGTTCTCTTCACTTCCTGCCTACCATGCTGGGCGGCTTTCCTTCACCAAGCCCACCCGCCACGATGTCGCTGCCACATGAGAAGTCTAAATGCGACGCAGCCAGCCGACTATGGACTGCAACTCGGTGCTGGGCTTTGGAAGATAGAATCCAAGATGGGGTGATCCTGTGAGCCCAGAGAAACCATTTCTCCTTGAAGCTGTTTCTCTCGGGTGTTGGGTGCCAGTGGTGGAAACCAGGGAGCAGACCCGTGCACACTCCTGGTGGCCTTGTCAACACCTCGGCAGCTGCACACCACCACACTGAGCAACAACACCCCACAGGTGAAACCCCTCAAGCCGAACGATGTGGTCAGTTTTGTAAGAGGAGGAGAATCTTTTGCTTGCTTTTCATTCCCCTGGCTCTGCCCACAAAACCTGTTTCGGTTTACTCAAAGGCAATTAACCTCGTTGCTACATAAGTGTTACCACAGATGTCTGGCATAATAAGGATGCATTTTGCAAAACAAAATGCTTTTTATAAAGCAAACTCACAGGGGCTGGGGGGGAGGGTTTGCCTGTGTGTGTTTCCCGCACAGCAGACCTCTAGCCGGCTACGGAAGGGGCGAGTGGGGCAAAGAAGGGCAACCACAGACCATACAGACAAGGGAACAAGGTGGGAACAAGGGAAGCGAGAAACCAGCCTGATCTTAAAAAGATTGTGTTCTGTGAGTCACGTCCTCGGGGGGGCTCAGGACACGTGGGAACATCGTCTTACCCACCATAATTCAGGGAGGTTCTGGGGCTGAGATGACGGCAGAATTAAATGTTCATGGATGGAATGACCCTGTTTCAAAATAGCCCAACGGATTAACTTTTGAAAAATTAGAAGTCGAAGAAAAGAATATATATATATATATATATAATTTTTTTTTTTAAACCAAGGGTCCAAAGGCAGATTTAAATCCTTGGATGGGAGGATTTAAATCCAAATGCGAGTCTCCAAGTGGCAATTAATGCAGGTCACGGCCCGGGCACAGCACGGGTGAGGGTGCTCAAGGGTGCTCCGGAAGTGCTCAGCGCTCCCCTTCTAAATTTTTTAAAAACTGTGTTAGTCTTCTTTTATTACTCTGTGTTTGTGATGCATACTAATTACGTTTGTCTCGGGGAACTGGTACATGTATAGATTGCATCTCATCATTTTTACTTCCCATTCATGCCCCCGAAATTCTGTTTCCCCCCATTCCCAGACCATCACAAATGTCCACAAAATCTGTTTCTAATCATTCATCTTTTATTTTGTTCTATTTTTTTCCATGTTTATTTTTTAGGAAACCCTGTTTGCAGTACATAATGATCACAGTTCTTGTGTGGAGCGCAGAACACACCTTAATTATTTTTCCATGCCCTTCCCCCGTCTTGATCCCTTTCCTATACGCAAAGGATCGGTCTCCCTACGTCTTATTGTCTACCTTTTATTTTGCTCTTTATTTACACTTTGGGTTTCCTAGAGAAGAGAAACTACATGCTATTTAAACTTGCGTGTCTGATTTATTTCCCTTAGCATTATGGTTCCAAGGTGCCTCCATTTTCCCACAGACGACTCAAGTTTATCCTTCTTCATGGCAGAGTAGTACTCCGCTGTATAAATGAGTAATCTTGCCCAAGAAAATTCTAGCATTTGCTCTGGTTTCTTTAGAGATGTCTTCTGAGCCCTCCAAGCATCTTGTGCGATAATAGTCTCTTTGTTAACGTGGGCTCATCGGCCACTCCAGAAAGTCTGTCACCTGGTGATGTGATTAGGTCTGGAATCCCTGGCCCACATGGTATTGGTGTGAAGTCACTCATGCCCGTTGTCAGCCCCCAAGAAGAACCCTCCATGCAGAAACTCAGGAGATTTCCTCGGCTGACGTACACCATTGATAGAATTAAGTGCTGTGCAGAATTCCCAGACTGGGACGGGACGCTGGAATTTCATCTCAGACTCTTTTAAAATGCTAGGCAGGGTGGTGCAGGCCTGTAATCCCAGCACAGTGGGAGGCTGAGGCAGGAGGATGGCAAGTCTGAGTCCCACCTGGGAAATTTAGCAAATTTAGAGAGACCCCGTCTCGAAATAAAAAACAACAAAGGGCTGGGGATGGAGCTTGCTGCTAAGGTCCTGGGTTCGATCTTTGGCGCCACACGTACACAGGTGATGCACAGAACATTTCAAAGAACTTAGTTCTATTTTAACAATGTGAATTTTAACATGGAAGCTGAGAAAAGATGTGCCTGTTATTGTGTTTCTTTATTAGGTAAATAAATAAAAAATATAGCAGATAAACAACAGAAAGATTTAAGAAACGAATAGAGAATTAAGTGTCAGGTACGTTCTTTGTGATATTGTCTGCTCCACGAAATAAGTTGAAAGCGAATCTGTCTGTTCTTATTCCACTCCGTCCCCTTTTATTAAAGTGAGATGTTTCTGTTTTTTGTTTTGCTTGGTACTTAAAACGGTTCCCACCACAGAGTACACCGAGTAAATGTCAGATGGTAATCGCAAGAACGCCGATGTGCAAAAGTGCCTTCCTGTGAATTTTTTTTTGTTTTTTGTTCTTTTGAAACAGGATCTCACTATATGGTTCAGGCTGGTCTTCGACTCACTAAGTTTCCCAGGTGGGTCTCAAACTCACGATCCTCCTGTCTCAGCCTCCCAGTTGCCAGGATTCCAGGCATGCACCAACATGCCTGGCTGCTTCTTGTTATTTTGATGGGTTGCTCTAGAAATTTAAGCCCAACATGTACCTTTTAAATCTGCAACAACCATTGCCTTATCTGGAAGAAACTTTGGCATTAATATTCTCATTCAAATTGCACGTATGAAAAATGCAGACGTCTTGGCTGGTGTATAGGATCGTGGGTGGGTCCCCGGGAGAGATTGTGGGGCTGCACTGGGGTTGAGCAATGGAAAACAGTTCATACTTCTTTTTTCCCCAATTTTATATTAGTACACGTCTGTGACATATACGTCCATCATGGGCGAGTTGGTACATAGACACTTCTCATCTTGCTTCTTCCGCTTCTCTCTCTTCCTCTCCCTCCCATCTTCCCGTCCCCAAATCCCACACATCCTTTTGAGGAGTCAAGTCTTTGATTCTTCGATCCTTTGTATTATTTTTAACTTCATTACTTTGTGCTGTAATATTTATCATTTCTTTTCTTCTATTAGCTTTAGATTTGGGTCGCTCTGGTCTTTCAGGGACCTTGAGGTACATCGTTAGGTTATTTTCTTATTCTCTGCCCTTTCTTTTCATGTGAGCATTCACAGCTGTAAACTTCCCACTTGCACCGACTTTTGTTGTGTTCTGTAGCATCTTTATGTTGTCCTGGGATGATCATTCGATTTTAATAAATGTCTGATTTCTTCCTTGATTCTGTGACTCTTCGGTTGTGCAAGAGTGTATTGTTTATTTTCCACATGTTTGCATAACTTATGCGTAACTTGGTTTTTGTCCTTTGATTCTATTTGATTCTGGGAACATTTTTTTCTTTCTTTTTTTTTTTTTTTTTTTTTTTTTTTTGTGTTGGGGTTTTTTTTGGTGCTGGGGATCGAACTCAGGACCTGGTGCTTGCAAGGCAAGCTCTCTACCACTGAGCCCTTGGGGACATTTTTATAAAATGTCTTCCCTGATTTCTTCTGTGATCCATTCGTTACTCAATAATGTATTGTGTAATTTCCCTGGGTTTGCATAGTTTGTGTGCCACCTTTTCCTGTTGGTTTCTTTTTTAAACTATCCTTTATTAGTCCTTGTTTAATGTTTACCTTCGTGGCATGGAGTTGGTACCTACATATGACTCATCCTAAGTCCTATTTTCTGGGTTTGCATAGTTTGTGTGCCACCTTTTCCTGTTGGTTTCTTTTTTAAACTATCCTTTATTAGTCCTTGTTTGCAGTATACCTTCGTGGCATGGAGTTGGTACCTACATATGACTCATCCTAAGTCCTATTTTCATCCTCTTACCCTCCTTTCCCTCTCCCTTCCCTCCATCTCTTGATCTCCTTGCACTTTAAGAAAGATCTATCTCGCTACTTCCAATTATCTATCTTTTATTTTGCTCTTTATTTATACCTGTGGTGTCTCATATAAGAAATGCCATGTGATATCAAAGCTTGTGTGTCTGGTTCATTTTCCTACTATGCTTTCAAGATGCATCCATTTTCCTACAAATGACTCGAGTGTATCCTTCTTCGTGGCAGAGTAGTACTTCATTTTGTATAAATAACACATTTTCCTTATCCATTCATCTGTTGGTGGACATCCAGGCTGTTTCCAAGATTTGACTATTTTGAATTACACTGCTATAAACATGGGTATGTATGGATCACTGTAACATGATGTCGCACATTTTCCTTATCCATTCATCTGTTGGTGGACATACAGGCTGTTTACAAGATTTGACTATTTTGAATTACACTGCTATAAATATGGGTGTGTATGGATCACTGTAACATGATGTCTTTAACTCTTCGGGGAAAATTCCTAGAAGGGGAATAGCCAGGTTGAATGGGATTTCTGGTCGATTTCTGTGACTCATATTTCTAAAGCATGGTGTCCAGTCTGTTCTCCATATTTATAGTTTTTCCATCTGCACGTGTATCCAAGTGTCGATTAAAACTATTCAGGTTGGGGATTTAGCTCCGTGGAAAGAGCGCTTGCCTTGCAAGTACAAGGCCTTGAGTTTGATCCCCAGAACCAAAAAACAAAACGAAACAAAAGCTATTTAGAGACAAGATTGTGTTTCTCCTTCTTGTGTGCATATATTTTTTCTTGCCCTTATCCCCTAAGCGTTACAGGATAGTGACTAATCGCATAGCATTTGCACTATGGCAGGTCTTATACATCAGCTAGAGCCGATTGAGTGTCTGTCAGAGGCTGGACCTCGTTTATATGTAAATACGAAACAAAAGCTATTTAGAGACAAGACTGTGTTTCTCCTTCTTGTGTGCATATATTTTTTCTTGCCTTTATCCCCTAAGCATTACAGGATAGTGACTAATCATCGCATAGCATTTGCACTATGGCAGGTCTTATACGTCAGCTAGAGCCAATTGAGTGTCTGTCAGAGGCTGGACCTCGTTTATATGTAAATACTGAGGCATTTCAAAGCAGGCCCCTGAGCATCCGTGGAATTCGGTATCCGTGGTGTGGTCCTAGAACCGATCTCCCGACGGTCCCCGGGGACGACCTTATGGAGTCCTTCTCTCTGCTCGTGCGTGGGGCTCGGGGCCTTTAGCATGATCTGTTTATCCAGACAGATGGAAACGAGTCACTCATTTAGTCAATCAGCAACCTAATTTTAAAAGCCCTGTGAAAATATCACTGCACACTCTACATTGCTTTGGGCCGTCTCTCTCCTCCTGACCCGTTTCTCCCGGAGCGTCTCCTTGCCTTTGGTCTTCGTTCTTTCTCCCCCACGTTTTGGAAAGAACACAGTGACCTTGCTGTGAATTTCCTCCCTAGTCTCGCCTGCCAGTGATCTGTCTTCCTGTGCGATAAAAACAGGAATCAGTGAAATCCACAGTAGTCACTGGATACTTAATAATCGCAGGATTTGACACTCAGAGCTTTCCCTGGCTGGTCTCACACAGTGTCGCAGTGGTAGACGCTCTTCACAGTCCCATCGCACAGGTCAGAAAACTGAGATATAGCTAAGATCATGGGCACAGGTAGCAGGCGTGGGAAGCTGGGCCCCATGTTCTGTGGCTACCTTCCATCTGCGCAGCCTGCTGGTCCCCCAACATCGCCACCTGACCCTCCTCCTTCTCTTCTTCCCCCTCCTCCCTTCCCTCCACCTTCTTTCTTCTCCCCTTTCTCCTCATTTTCTTTCTCCTCCTCCTCATTCTCCTCTTCCTCCACCTTCTCTTCATGCTCCTTCTCTTTCTTTTCCTCCTCCTCTTCCTCATCCTCTTTCTCCTCCATCTCTTCCTCCTCCATCTCCTGCTCCTCCATCTCCTCCTCCATCTCCCCCTTGTCTATCTCCTTCTCTTCCTCCTCTTCCTCCTCTTCCTCCTCCTCTTCTTCCTTCTCTTCCCCCTCCTCCTTCTCCTCTTCCTCCTCCTCTTAACCTTTTCACCCTCCCTCCCTCCTGTTGAAGCCACCCCAACATTCTCTTCACCCCAGCATTCTCTTAGCTCATCCTGCACGAATGGTCTCTTGCCTGTTGATCCTTCTGTCTTCTGTATCAAGTCAAGTTTCCTGTGTTCCCAGTCTCAAGGAAACCATCTTCCCTGAGAAGGAGTCGGGATGCTAAGCTGGTTGCTCAGAGGCCCATCCAGTACTCAGCATGGTTTTCTTTTCCTTATGCATATCTGAGTGAAGAGTATGGAATTGGCCTAGTGGATTTCAGAAAAGGCCACCTTGGACAGTAAAAAACTCAACCTCCTTTGGGGGTCTCCAATTTGAAGGTCATGTCAACATCTTTCAAAGTCTCTTAGTCAGTTTCCTGTTACTGGGAGAAAATGCTGGATACCAGCAAGTTAAAGGGGAGAAGTTTAATTGGGTTCATGGTTTCAGAGGGTCCAGTCCATGGTGAGCTGCTCCATGGCAGGAACATCATGGTGGACAGGTGTGGAGGAGAGAAGGTGCCCACATCATGGTGGCCAGGAAGCAGAGAGAGAGAGAGAGAGAGAGAGAGAGAGAGAGAGCGCCCGAGTGACTCATGGTCTCAGAGGGTCCAGTCCGTGGCGGACCGCTCCAAGGCAGGAACATCATGGTGGACAGGCTTGAGGGAGGGAAGACACTCACATCATGGCAGACAGGAAGGGGGGAGAGAGAGACCGGGCTGCTCCAAGGCAGGAACATCATGGTGGATAGGCTTGAGGGAGGGAAGACACTCACATCATGGCAGACAGGAAGGGGGGGGGGAGAGAGAGAGAGAGAGAGAGAGAGAGAAAGAGAGAGAGAGAGAGAGAGAGAGCCTGAGTGACTCATGGTTTCAGAGGGTCCAGTCCGTGGTGGACTGCTGCAAGGCAGGAACATCATGGTGGACAGGCATGGGGGAGGGAAGATACTCACATCATGGCGGCTGGGAAGCAGAGTTGTGGAGGAGAGAAGGTGCCCACATCGTGGTGGCCAGGAAGCAGAGAGAGAGAGAGAGCACCCGAGTGACTCATGGTCTCAGAGGGTCCGGTCCATGGCGGGCTGCTCCAAGGCAGGAACATCATGGTGGACAGGCTTGGGGGAGGGAAGACACTCACATCATGGTGGCCAAGAAGGAGAGAGAGAGAGAGAGAGAGAGAGAGAGAGGAGCCAGGGACAAGAATGCATGGCAGGAACATCATGGCGGATGGGTGTAGAGGAAAGATGCTCACATTATGACAGCTGGGAAGCAGAGAAAGAGGAGGAGCCAGGGACAAAAACACACCCTTCCAGGTCAAACCCACAGTGATCCATTTCTCCACTCAAGTCCCACCTCCTGATGGCACACGTACTCATCAGATGAGCACAGCGCCCCCATGTTCCAACCACCCACTAAAAGCCCACCTCTGGACACATGCAACTTCAAGGGGAGGCTCTAGATCGGGGGAGGCTCTAGATCTAAATTATAACAAGAACCAATGTCAGTGCACCATGTTTATATACAAGAGATATCATTTGATCCATGCCTTTTATAGGTTTCCTTTTCTAGTGATCCCCACAAGAGCTGTGGGGACCTTGTCACGGGAGAGTGGCTGAGTCTGTTTTCAGTAGAATCCACTTCTGTCATGCGATGCTCTGGGTATGGTGCAGTATGTCCCACCAAATTTCATGGGCTCAAAGCTTGGTCTCCATTATGGTGGTGTGGAGAGCTGGTAGGACCTTATTAGAGAGGTAGGACCTTATTCAGGAAGCCAATACGCCATCGGGACTGTGCCCTAAGGAGGCATTATGTAGTTCTTGTGCGATGTGAGTTGCCCTCTGCCTTCTGGCCTTTTGATGTGATCTCTCCCTCTTCTGTATGTTTCCCCTATTTTGATACCATCCATTCTGACTTTCTCACCCATAGCTGGCACCATAATACTTGGACTTTTAGCATCTAGAACCATGAGGTCGAAAAATATCTCTTTTCTTTATAAATTACCAAGCTACAGGTCTTTTGTTATAGCAATAGAAAACAGACTAACACACTCAGGCAGTTTTGCATTGATGACAATTTCATGGGTGTACAGTCTTCAAAATTTCTCACCACAATTGGTGACTACCATGAGCAAGTCATCCAGAGCCTTGGACCACAACCAGTACTCATAAAATTCCTCTGAAATGGCATTCTAGTATCTTCACTCTAACCACCAGTATCTCATTGGAAAGAGCCCCGTTTGGGGAAATTCCAGTCTGCCTCAGTGCTACTGAAGGTAAAGGATAGAAGGAATCCAATATGGCACCCAGACCATAATATGCAGTGGCATTATGGGAATTCCACTTCAAAGTTACTTCCCCTGTGAAACTTCTGTGCAAATAAAACAGACTCTCCTCCTCGACAAACAGTTCTCTTTGAACTTACGCCCTCAAGTACATTGTGGTCATGGGGTATTACAGCACTAGTAGTTCCAGCACCCAAGGGCAGCCACACAGTGTTGCTTATTGTATCAGTCTATTTTCTGTTAGTGTGATAAAATGGTGGAGGTGGACTATGCTATAAAGAAAAAAGGTTAATTTGGAATCCCAAAGGCATGGTGCCCACATGAGCTCTGATTGGGATTGCAATGATGGGACTGGGCACAAAAGGACACATCACATGTAGGAAGCCAAGAAGTACAGTCCAGGGTGGCATATGGGTCGTGGTCTCTCCTCCATCTGTCCACCCACTGGGATGTTTGTTCTCTGTGTGGCCGTGTGATACATGCTGGAGAGGTTCCACGCAGAGGCCGGGAGAGACGCTTCCTCCCTCCCCTTGCCTGCTCATGAGAAATTCTTGGTATTCTTCCAATAGAGCTTTTGCGTTTTTACCCCAGGAATTCACACAGCCCCACAGAAAGATTTTGCATGTCAAAATTCATGTTGCTGGGATTGATTTGTAGCAATACCCACTAAAACGTGTTTCCCTGGGGATGCTGCACCAGGGGGTGTTGGGCGACGTTGCTTCTGCATTTCACTCCTTTCCAAGCGCACACTTGAAACTCAACGGTGTGGGTGGCTGACGCAGTGTCTGCTTATACGATCAGAGCTGGTCTCCTTGGGGACCCTTCATGCATCATCATTAGCTTTAAATTAGAGCCAGGTGCCAAGGCAGCTTCCAGACGTGAAGGGCGTGATGGCCCTGGGCAAGCCGTGGCGCGTCTGCACACAGCCGCCTCCTCCAAGATCTGCGCTCTGAAAAGCTGAGACCCAGCAGTCGGCACCTCGCGGCGCTGGGCAGCACTGCTGGACCGTTAGCTCCTCCAGCGGCACAAATTTCAAATCAGTGACGGTGCCCACACCGTGTCAGCCAAACGCCTAACTTTGCAGCCGCCTCAGGACCGGCCTTGGCAACCGTCCCGTGTTTGCACTGTGGCATAAACTGGGGAAGTTAACGTGCGTGTTCATGCTGAGGTGTTGTGGTTTAAATAAGAAGCGTGTGCAGAAGGCTCATGCACAGAGGCCGGGTCCTCAAGGTGACAATATTTAGGAGTGTGGCATTTGGAAGGTAACTGAGCACACGGCGGATTAATTTATTGATGCGTTCACAGCTGAGTGTGCTATGAAGAAGTGGAGCCTGGTTGCAAGGGAGAAAACAAAAAGACTCAGAAAGCCAATTGAGTGCCTAACAAAAGTCCACAGTCAGAACAGAACCAGGTCCATGCGTTGATGTCTTGCGCTTCTTGGAAAGACTTAAGAGCCTTGAAAGGGGCTGGGGGTTTAGCTTAGTGATTAGAGTGCTTGCTTTGCAAGCACAAGACCCTGAGTTCGATTCCCAGCACACACACACAAAAAAAGAGCCTTGAAGGACAGATTCTGCCAAATCTTAATGTGCTCTGAATGATGATTGGTGGAAATGATGCAGAAACTCGGAGTGGCACCCGGACACGTCATAGTCGTTACCGTACAGACGGAGTCACTTCACTCCGCATCCCAGCAGGATGCCCTTCTGGGCGTGGGCTGAAGTCTCGGGGCAAGACAGGTACCTCGAGGAAGGACAAATAAAACTGGCATTCAGGACACACATCACAGCCTAAGCGGCAGGCGCTGGTGGGAGTGAGGACTCATTTAGTCCACCTCCCTCAAGAAAGGGCCCTTCAAGTAGAAGCCAGAACCGCTGGGTGATGGCGCTTGCCAGGACGTTGGTGAGAGGATGCTAGGACCAAAACAGGAAATAAAAGTTTTCCTGCTGTGAGATAACATAAAAATGCTAAGCTCCGTGATTGAAAATATCATCTGACCTCTATAGTTAAAGGAAAAACCTGAGCATTTTCTAAATGCGTCACCACACACTGTGGTTTGGAAGTCCCGGGGAAAACCCATGTTGGCTTTTAATCTCCGCTGTGGGGTTCCTGGTGGAACATTTACGAGATGCTTGAATCTCGAGGCTCTGACTTCCTGAACAGATTAAACCATTCCTGGATTAAACTGTGGGGTTCCTGGTGGAACATTTACGAGATGATTGAATCGCGAGGCTCTGACTTCCTGAACAGATTATACCATTCCTGGATTAATAGATGAGTGAGTTGACTCGTGAATGGGTTCATTCATTGATGGATTACGGGTTAGGGGCTTCACACATGAGCAGATCAGTCCACTCACAATGAATGGGGAAAGCAAGAGCTCCCCCCTGCACGCATGCCGTCTCCCCACGCAATGCCAGACAACCCTTTGGAAATCCAGAGAGAGCCTCAACCAGCAAGAAATCTCTAACCACATTCAGCCCCTCAGTGTTGGACTATCCAGTCTCCAAACCGCGGGACACAAATTTACTTTCTCTGCAAATTAGCCATTACGTGAATTACATAAAGAACGTTACGGGAAAATGGACGGAGACACTGTGGTAAACAACAGATGGTCTTCAAGAGGAGACGAGTTCTCCAGTCCCCGTGGTGCCCAAAGACTGTCAAACATCCCGAGGTGTTCAGGATGCTTCCTTACCTCCTCTGGTGCAGAAACTCAAACATAAATCATGGTGCAAACTGACTTAGTGAGGGCTTCTCAAATTCCAGCTTTATTCAGGAAGCTTACGTAAAAAAGGAACGAAGGCAAGATTATAAGATGAAATGTGAATCTCCTTACAGAAAGGCAAGAATACAATTCAGACACTATTTCCTAATAGAAAATGGACTTGACAGAATTTAAAATATCACAGGGCCCTGGAAACAGTGTCATCATATGCTGCGAACAGTACCAAATAGGGCTGCAGACAGCTGCCATATGCAATCAGCAATAAGCAACATCCAGTATCATATGCTGCGAACAGTACCAAATAGGGCAAGGGTTGCAGACAGCTGCCATATGCAATCAGCAATAAGCAACATCCAGTCACTGAGTGGAACTGGGTGAGACCTGCCATATCCATGGCATGGTGCTCACTTACTGCCTGGACTTGGGATGCAGCCGCCATATGCACTGAGCAGTACTGAGATTCGAATGATACTAGGTTATTGAGTGGACTTGGGATACAGCTGCCATATGCACTGAGCAGTACTGAGATTCGAATAATACTAGGTTACTGAGTGGACTTGGGATGCAGCTGCCATATGCACTGAGCAGTACTGAGATTCGAATAATACTAGGTTACTGAGTGGACTTGGGATGCAGCCGCCATATGCACTGAGCAATACTGATATTCGAGTGATACTAGGTTATTGAGTGGACTTGGGATGCAGCCGCCATATGCACTGAGCAATACTGATATTCGAGTGATACTAGGTTATTGAGTGGACTTGGGATGCAGCCGCCATATGCACTGAGCAGTACTGAGATTCAAGTGATACTAGGTTATTGAGTGGACTTGGGATGCAGCCACCATATGCACTGAGCAGTACTGAGAGTCGAATTGTAATAGGTTATTGAGTGGACTTAGGATACAGTTGCAATATGTGTTGATCAGTACTGATTCTGAGTGACCCTTCCATACAGCCACTGCAATGTACATTGAGCAGTACTGTGTCATTGAATGCCACCAAATATACAATGTTTATTTGTGTTTGTCTCTGAAGGAATGGATTGTAAATAGATTGGGCTTTTTAAATTGTGTTCTTTACCACCGGTACTTAATATATAAATGTGTGAGCGTGGCTGTGTTCCAACAAAAGTCTACTAATGGACACCCAAATTTAGATTTAGATAATTTTCCTTTGCCTTAAAACATCCTTCCTTTTAAAAATAAATTGTTTAAAATATGTGGATCCCATTCACGGTTTGGCAAGGCTGTACAGAAACAGACCAGGGTCTGGAAGTCGCTCGTGAGCTGTTGGGTATGAGCCTGTGGTTTGGAGCAGTACAAATGAGCGCAAATGAATATCATAATGAAATGGTCCTGGGAAAGACGAAATAGTCTAGATCACAGACTAAATCAAGAGAGACTATTTCCCCAGGGTCCTTTACATTTAAACATGGTGCAATGGGCAGACTCGGCAACTATCAGGTGGGCTTAGGATTGCTCAACCATGAGTCCCAATTTCCCTTTTAGCACCATGACAATCGCCCCAGTTCCGTAGACGGTCTATGAGTGAACTTGCTTTCCCCAAAGTCTCTCTTCAACTCCTCTTCTTGTGTGTCTCTTCTTTGCACCTTGCACTTGCTTGTTGTTTGTTTTATATTCACCTTTAAATGTGACTATTCTTGATGGTACAGCCACAGCTTCCTCAATTCTATTACTGTGGAGCTTCCTTCTTCCACTTTGAAGGGTTTATTTTGTAACGGATTGAATTTCACAGCCATATGCTTCCTCTGGGTCACTTTCCCGCACACCATAGCTACAGACTAGGCATCCGTCCATTTGACCCGGATGTCCTTCAAAGCACTTGCAGGTCATGCTCTTCATTTTCTCAGCACTTGTTGCATTTTTTATGGTATTGGAGTCGTTATCCACCTAGACTCTCAAGTAAAGAATTTAGGACTAACTTGCCCTGTCCATCCTCATCTTTCCTATGCTCTTCCAGTATGTTGTTGCTGAGTTTTATTGACCTGACTTGAGGGATATCATCATAGACCTGCCTGAGCCTTCTCATTTCTTCAAGTCTTGCTCGGACTATTGCAGTAGGCGCCTCCCTGGTCTCCTTAATTCCAAGAACTGTCATCCAGTACTTGCCCTTCTTCACCATGCCTTTGAGATTATAAATATAACCTAGGAGTTATTCTGTTGGAGGCAACTAAAAACTTGGCCCTTGTCCAATCCTCCAGGCGGTGTCCAATCGGTACCTTGCCTTCGGCGTCAGTGTTCATTGCTCTCGTAGTGGACTCTGCCCCAGGTTTCTTACGCCTCTTGGCATGACCCTCCTGCCATAAATTGTTGATTTACATGTCTTTGGAGACTCTTCTCTATGGGTCCCATTACAGCTGCTATTCACTGAGATGCTGTGTCACTCAGTGCTTACTAGAGAAACAGAGTTAGTGTAAGATGTACAAATATATAAGAATTTACAAAGGTGGCTTTCAGTGTCCACCTGCAGTCTAGTGTGGAAGAGTGAGAAAGGTCTGTCTGTGCACTGGAGATCTGCAGAATCCAGCCAGACCTGCAGTTCATTTAGTAGTGTAGTGTCCCAGCAAGTCTGTATCAGGAGGCCAAAGGGTCTGTCATAGAAGGCTGAAAGGTTTGTGCTGGAGGTAGAAAAGTCCACACTGGAAGGTTGAAGGGTCTGCAGTGGGAGCCAGGAGGTGACGTCCAAGGTGGAGGCGAAGATCGGAGCTCATCCACAGAAACAGAAGTGAGTCTGTTTCTTCATTTCCCTTTTTCTCGTTCAGCTGGGAAGCCTATTGGAGCCACTCACACCCAGGGTGGTCTGTCTTCAGCAAATGCTTTCAGCTACACCCAGAACTATGCTGATCCAGTTTAGCTGGACGGTTCTTACTGACACTGGCAGGTAGCCATCACAATCCCCCCCTTGTCAATTTGATGACCAGACGTGTTTCCTTAAACTATACTTAGTCTCTAAATACAAAGAGAAGTTCGTAGTTATGCCAAACATGTTACGATTCCTTGCCCAGAATAGAAGGCAAGTTTTCTGTGAATGATGCTTACACATTATTTTGTAATTCGAACATTATAACGTGCGTTTAACCATACTGAAGAGCGATGTACAATAAGTACAATAAGTAAGGGCAACTGAAACATAAGCGAGCCAGTCCAAACAGAAATGCAAGGCTTACAGTGTTTTGCTGTCGCTAAACTGATTGCGAAGTAGCTTGTTTGAGATTCTTTATTGCCACAGGGCGCTGTCAAACGCTGAAGAAAGGAATCTTTTCATCTTGCAGTTCGGTTGTCGTGGTTAAGAATCTGGGTGTCACGTTGTGTGTATTTTCCTCTTAGCTCATGGATTCATTCATCACACTGTGTGTATTCTCCTCCTGACTCATGAATTCATTCATCAGCGATCCGGTGTTTGCAATTTCCAATACAACTAAGAATCCATATTTTAAGCATTTAGAAGATTTCACCAATAGACCTTTAAACCAGAAATGCGTATCTCAGTGATTTTTCTCCTCAGAGGGACATGATGCCCAACATTCACAGCGGAAAAGAGAGGAGGTTTATTTTGGCTTGTAGTTTCAGAAGTTTTGGTCCATGGTTGACAGGCTGGAATGCAGGAATGCCAGGGCGGAAGGACCTGCTGTGGAGGAAGTCTGCTCACATCATGGCGGCCAGGAAGCTGAGAGAGAAGGGAGAAGTCCTTCCAGGTCACATCCCCAGTAACTTCACACTTCCGGCCAGACCCCACCTCCTAGGAGCACATTCCGTTATCACCTGAGCATGGCACCTTCATGATCCAGTCTCCTCCCAAACACGTGAAGCTTTGGAGGGCACAGTGTATTTCTAAACCAAAACATGGAGGAATTTTTGCTCTGATCATGCAGCATTAACAAGAACCTGTTTTTACACTGCTGTTTACTGTAATACTCAATGACCACACAGAGGCCCCTGCATTCAGAGTCGATTCAAGAACATACCTACTTTACCCTGTTGAGTATGTACCTTTTTCTTCCCCCAACACTAGCCAAAACAAAGAGCAAAATGTACGGGAAAGACCTAACATGAGGGAGCTTTGTACAAGGAATTGCAAATAAAGGATCTCTGATGTTCTCTGCTCTGCAGGAAACAAATATGAGCCCAGGAAACCTGTCCATATGTGTGCATATTCTGTATAACTCACTCCCCTTCGCTGTAGCAGGAGATACAATGGATGCCAGTCCTGAGACTAGGTTATGCTATACAGCAAAGGTAAAGGGAATTGATAGATGTCATTAAAATCAATAGGTTTGAGATCATCTAAACAGGATCCATCTTGAGTGGTTGTATTAGACAGTTTTCCCATTCCTGGGGCAAAAATACCTGACACTTACAATTTAGAGGAGGAGAGCTTCATTGGGCTGATGGTCATAGAGGGTTCAGTCCATGGTTGGCTGTTCCAAGCCAGGAACATCATGGTGGACAGGTGTGGTGGAGGAAGGGTGCTCAGAGAGAGATAGAGTCAGAGATAGAGACAGAGAGGGACATCAAGGACAAGAATACACTCTTCCATGTCACATCACCAGAGACCCATCTTGGATGGAGGAATCCACTGAAGAGCGTAGCACCCTCATAATCCAATCTTCCAACAGTCCCACCTCTGAACACATGAGAATTTGTGGGGACATTCTAGATCTAAACCCAAACCACAGATCTGTAGTAAGGATGTAGCTACTTAAAAGAAACTTGAGATAGAAACAGAGACTCTTTTGCTGCCTTTGAGGAAGCAGACGCCCACAAGGCAAGCAGCAGAAGGTGCTCCTGGGAGCAGAGAGAAAGAAAATAGTCCTCCATCCCACAAGCAGGAAGACCCACAAGCAGGAAATTCATGCACAAATTCAGCAAGCATAAAAGAAAATCCTGAGCAACTAACACCATGCCTGATACTGCCTAACAACTTACTTCTATCCTGGGAAGACCTTGTGGAGTCGAGCTAGCCCACTTACACCCAGATGTCTAACTTACAGACATGTGAGATCATACATGGAGGCTGTTCCAAGCCTGCAAGTTTGGAGAAACTCATTACACAGCAGAGCTAGCCAATACACATATTTCTTCAAGCAGATCTCAGACTTTCATTCTCAGATGAACAGACTTTGGAAAGAGTGCTACAGGAAAATGAGCACCTGTATTTACCTAAGTTCCAGCCCTGAATCCTGTTGTCTAGACCCAGATAATCTTGCTAGCTTCTCACCAATTAACAGGAAAGTTGAACTTGAGTGATCCGAAGGTCAAGCACGTTAGTAAGTCTGTGTTCTCCTGATAGGAATTCTCCATCTCTTACGAATTTGCCTGTGTAGAGCAATTTCCCTTGTTAGGGTTGCTTTTTCTCCTTGTGTTTGTTTGTTCCCTTAGCCCTCTCAGCAATCAGGTAATAACGACTCAAAGTGCTTGCAGAAAATTAAGGGTAGGAAGTTTATGACAATTGGATTCTTTTAACCCCCTTTCCCACCTCGGTCCTCTAAGCATTGCTCTTCCTGCATTCAAATTTGATCATGAAAAGGAACTCCACCTCAGAAATTAAGCTTTAAATACTATCCAGTATATCCCAGCACGAGATATGCAGGCTTTTGCTAACTTTCTTTGATGTGGTAATACTTAATCAAACAGAGTGGCGTGTCTATAGGAATAAGGAAACTGTGACTTTGGGGAGTAGATGGCTTAGTTTTCACCCACTGTTGTGGGTGGATAATGGATATAAGAACCCTGATGGCCCATTTACCTCTCTGGTGGAAAAAAAGAAAACTGTTCTATGGCTTTTGAGAAATCTTTGTTTCCATAGCAACACCAAGATTGACATGTACCCGGCTGGTTAGATAAAAGGAGACAAAGCTGTTCTTTTCTCTTTAATTTCAGAGTTAGTTTTTGGGACTTGTACTCCTGGTCTTGGAAAAATTGAAGTATCTCTTTGTTTTGTTTTATTTTTTATATGCCTATTGTAATTTTACTTCCTAGAATAGCGTTGGGTGTAGCTCTGTGAATAGGACAACCAGGTGACCTTCCCCAGATAGGGTGCCTCAGTTTACCTGCCTAAATCAGTTATGTTCCCAGAGCTGGAACATGATACTGGACACCCACAGCTCAGGGAGCAGAGGTTGAATTGGGCTCGTGGTCTCAGATGGTTCGGTCCATGGTCAGCTGCTCCAAGGCAGGAACAATGGACAGGCGTGGAGGAGGAAAGATGCTCACATCATGGACCAGGAAGGAGAGGGGTGGGGAGCGATCCTGAGTGACTCATGGTCTCAGAGGGTTCAGTCCATGGTCAGCTGCTTCAAGGCAGGAACAACACGGCAGACAGTTGTGGAGGAGGAAAGGTGCTGACATCATGGTGGCCAGGAAGCACAGCAGAGCAGAGCCAGAGAGGAAAGAGCCAGGAACCAAATATAGAACCCAAGGTCATACCGCCATGACCCACCCAGACCCACCCAGAAGTGTGCTTTATTAATCCCACTGACATTGCCCTATGATGTAAAACCAGCCCCGGCCTAAGATGTGTCTTGACATGTCAAAGTGACCAAACCGTTAGGTCCTTGGATGCTGACATATTGTGTTTTGTTCTGTAAAGAGCAATATTCAAAGATACCACCTTGAAACATAAAATCTACACTCCAGTGTGCAGCCACAGTGATCAGAGACAAAGAAAGCAGTGCACCATTGTTTGGATTTTTCTTTCCCTTAATAGTGCTATGTTAATTTTTTCTGTTACTGTGCTATGTCAGAAGTACAACAGGTGGCTGGGCGCGTGGCTTGGGTAAGCTGCCAGTGTGCAGTGGCTGTTGCACTGTGGTTTTTAAACAGGCAAGTTGTTTCCATGTTGCACAGGGCTAGGTTCTCCAAATCCACACCGGCACTCAGTACGGTCGCTAGATTTTATTTTAGCTTATACTCACAGAGGAGTCATGACAGTTTGTCATGCTCATAATTTACATTTTCCTGAAAGTCCTTGCAGTGCCATTTTGGGGGTCCTGATTCTAGCAATTATATTGGAGCCTCTGTATACTATAACAAACTCAGTTAGAGGATCCCTTTAATGAAGGGAAACATCATTGAGCTGACAGCTACCCTACAGATCACCTTCAGTTTTTTTTTTTTCCTTCCAGGTACCCACAATTGCTTTTGTTTATTCTGACAAGAGATCCTTTATTGTGTATATTTTTACTTCTGATTTTCCCATGCACATAAATACATGCCTGTTACTGGTCAAGACATTTTTTTGCCCTCCTTTCTTATAGTACTGATTTTTTTTCTGTACAATTGTGTGTCAGAATAATAAAAATTTTATTTTGTTATTTTAAACTTTACTCTTATATATTAAATTCTTTAAAATATTTATATAGGCAATGTCCAACTTGGTAAATTGAATAAGATCAGCCACCTTGTGCCTGTCTATGTTTTGCGTGAACCAGTATCAGTTGGATTGTCTGTTTGGTCTTTGGGAATCTGAAAGAATTTGATGAGATATCATCAGTGCCACGCCCCCTTCCTGATTGTGAACACGACTGGATTAAGAGACTCTTAGAGTGGTGATTGGATTGTGAGGTTAGTAACTTCAACCATGGGTTAAGTCTTTAATGTGTTCATAAATGCATGGGTTGTTAGGAGGTGGGGCTTAGCTAGAGGAAGGGGATCGAGGGATGTCATGCTGGGGACTTTACCTGGTTCCTGTCCACTTCCTGTCTGGCTCCCCTCTACTTCCTGGTCGCCATGATGTGAGCATCTTTTCTCCACTATGCCCATCGCCATGGTGTTTCTTTCTGCCTTAGAACCAGCCAACCATGGACTGCACCCTCTGAAATCTTGAACCAAAATAAATCTATCCTCCTTTAATTTCTAAGTGCCATTTATTTTGTCCCAGCGATGGGAAACCTGACAAATACATTAGCATAATGTGGGTTTTCCAATTCCTGCATCCCCACTGGCGTGTTATGGGGAAATGACAACAGCATGTTGGGATTGCCTTCCAGATGGCACTGTGCCCCAGAACGGTGCTTCCAAAGCATCGATGGCACAACTCCCTTTCCCTGAGTCTGCAGCAGGCTGTGTCTGTTGTAGTTACGGGTAGAAAAGAATTCCTGGAAAACTGCATTTAAAAATCAAGCAAAACCGAAGCTTCCAATGTTGCTTTAAAAAAAAAAATTATATTCGGCAAATATAAACTGTCTATTTTTTTCTGCTGATTTTTTTTAAACATTTGCTGTCTATTTCTGGATTTATCTCATCACTAAGAGCTCACAGTAACAAACAGCTCGCAGCATGGACCCCATTTCTACAGCACACACGAGGAGCCTGCCCCACGGTGACATTGTGAGTCCTTATGGGAAGCGTGCAATGTCCTTGTCCTTAATGTTTCAGGATTTGACACATGTTGGTTTTAGCTCCATGCCAGAGAAACTGTAGGGAGTAGATAATCATAAAAAGCATGTTGTCTTTAGTTTAGTTTAGTGCTATTTTATGTCCAAGTTGACATTGAGATGTTCCTCATCCTTTTGAGTTTTGCTTATATTTATCTTATATACAATAGCATCTAGATTTTCATCAGAACTCTCTTTTTAATCATTTCCACTTTGTTCAAAATTCTACTTCACCATTTTCTTTGGTGTAAAAGAACAGCATTTCTTTGTGGTAATATGTTTCTGATTTTATCACTGCATATTTTCTCCTGTGTTAGGTTTCTCTCCCCAGATATTTTCTTAAATAACAAGGTTGTGTAATTTTACAAAAGAAAAAAAAAGTGTTGTTTGGATGTGGTTGGCAAGCTTAAGATTTGTGGGTTGAAAGCTTGATCCTCAATGTAAAAAGTACAGTTAACCAAATGACAAGGATGTATTATGACTTAGATCTAAAATGTCCACCCAAAATCCTGTGTGTTTGGAAAGTGATCGGACCATGGGGGCGCTGTAGCCATCAGTGGATTAGCCCAATGAAGATTTCATAGTTAGCATATGGCTAGGATTCGAGCCTGGTTGGAGGAGCTCACTGGGGTGTGACCTGTGAGGATGCATTCTTGTCCTGGCTTCTCCCTCCTCTCTCTGCTTCCTGGCCACCATGATGTGAGCATCTTTCCTCCTCCACACCCGTCCGCCAATGATGTTCCTGCCTTG
>QZML01001743.1:165470-175544 GCA_016801275.1 Hystrix brachyura
TCTCTCTCTCTCTCTCTCTCTCTCTCTCTCTCTCTCTCTCTCTCTCTCCCCCCTTCCTGGCCACCATGCTATGAGCAGCTTTCCTCCTCCACACCCATCTGCCATGATGCTCCTGCATTGGAGCAGTCCACCATGGACTGGACCCTCTGAAATCTACAATCCAAAAAAACCTCTCCTCCTTTTTGCAAGTGTGGATGTTGTTTATTGTGTCTTGGTGATAGAAAATCTGACTAATCAGGATGGGAACAAGACTATTCATGGTATTAAAAAAAATCAGAAAAGAGGTGTGTGTGCATGCCTGTGTTTGTGTAGGGGTGTATTTGTGCATGTGTGTGTTCTTTCTACTGCAGTAGTAGAAAATGAAGAGAAGAGTGTGACATTCTGGTTTGTCATAGCCACCTGGTAACATTTCATCCAGAACAATGAGTTTTAGGAAGGCATGATGTATCAAATTAATCTAGCTATTATTTCTGTCAGTTTCCCTTTGGCAATAAGAAGTGTGAAAATCCTTCTTTTGCTAATGATGAGTGAAGAATTACCTGCAGCTGGTAACAATCAGCAGCACCTCAAGAATAAGTTTGGTGCACGCAAGGCAGAGGAACCTAATAAGACTCATATGGCTTATTTAGAAAGGAACGTGGATCATAAAACACGTTGTTAGCATGTTTCCCTACTTTGGAGATGTATGTATCAAAAGAATCATGACACACACACTTTGTTCTGTCAATTAGCAACAAGTGGAAGGTCTCACACTGCAGGCAGAGGACCAAGTGTGCAAGGCGCACTCACTGGGGCACCCTGAAGCATCTTTGCCTCTTTTTACCACCCTGACGTTTCTACTCCAGTGTTGCCTCCCAGTGAGATAGAAGTTCACCTGTTGAGCATCAGCCCCTGCCGTAGGTTGTACCATAACCAGGTGTTCTCCTGCTTTTCCAGTGGAGTTTTTATACTGCGATCTGGCTTCCATGAGGTCTATCCGGCAGTTCGTCCAAAACTTCAAGACAAAGCGAATCCCACTCCACGTCCTTGTCAACAACGGTGAGTTCTGGGGAAATCCCTACAAGACTGAGATCAAATTTGCTTCAAGCGTGAGTTCCCAGTGAGCACCCTACCAACCTGGAGTTAATTTAGATGCAGTTTGGGGACATTTCTGCAAACCAGACACCAAATTTGGTGCAAGGATGAGTTCCAGGTCTAGTAAAATTGCTCCAAACCCGTTGTTAACTTAAACGCACACGTGAAATTTATCACTCAGTGTTTGCTAAGTGCTTCCCCAAGAGTGGATTCCCCTGAACAAGATTTCAGAAATATCTGCGCCTTTCCTAGCCATTAGTTTGTTTCAGAGATGTGGTGGTTCTTATCCACAAAATCATCTGCTTTAGCACACTACTTTGAAGGGATGGTAATGTAATAATGTGTCATGTGGAGTCGATATTTTGAGAAGGCCACTTGGGGGAGGCTACATCAGATTCCCATTAAGAGTTGGACTTTTTCACAAATCTCATTAAATCCCGAGCACACTCGTATAAGGCTTCAGATACACGTGACCAGCTCTTGATTTCTGTTGGGCCGCCAGCACCCCACAGTCAGAGTTGGACCGTCACCATCTGTACCGTGTCCCCTTCGACGTGCCCACCTGCCCCTCTCATTTCCTGATCCGCTGACTCTGATGTTCCTTCCCTGAGTACGTGACACCTGGGGGGACATTCCACATTGAAGCCATCACACCTCCACACTTGCAATGTGCAGTTATTCCAAACTGATACATACCACCAGAGCTACAGCAAATCCACTCGAAAATATTTCCTTTTCTGCCCGGGCAGCCGAGGGGACCACATGGTGGTACACAGCGAGGAAGCTAATTAAAATACTGCGTAGAAACGATGAAAATAGTAAACCTGTAAAGACGACATCTTCCGTGCAACTCCGTGAAACATTTATGAAATGAGCCTTATTTTTCACGGCAGAGAAATAGTTACGCTGTGAGTCAAGGTAATTACTGAGCATCGTGACTCGTTAGCGCGATGAATAATGCACAGTAATTGTCCCGTGCAGATAACCTTAAGCTAATCACTGCTGTGAAGCCGCTTTGGGCCTCTAAGGTACCAGACACCCACATTCCGGGAGTGAGGATGCGGACGCATCCCCCAGGGTGAGGGGGGCTCAGCTTCCCTATGAAGGATGCTGCGGCGTCCGTCCGACCCCAGCGCCTGAGATGGGCTTGCTGCCTTTTGCTCTGCTCCATTGTTATCTTCATCCATTGTCCTTTTCTCTGGAAAGTGTCAGCAGACAGATAAAAAGGTCAGATAGACATATTCCTTCTCCGTCTACTTGTTAAATATGAAAGTCTCACGGTGGACTTTAAAGGAAATACATGAGCCATTCAATCGCACACACAGTCTGACGTCTAGGATGTATTTATATCTGTAATTCTAGGGCTGTGACATGTGTGTGTTCTCCAAAACGCCACACAAAATAACACTATTTCCGTGGGGCGAAACTTCAGGTTTTACAAATGCAGAGGGCTCCTGCAGAGTGCTTCATGAAAACTCTGATCTTTCTGTCTTCTCCAGGGACTTCTAATGAAGCATTTCACGGTCCCCACAGTGGCCAGACCGTAGTTTACATGTAGAAACAAGTGACTTCGTGGTCCATGGCTATTTCGTCTTCTTTTTCTAAGCCCCAGCTGTGGGCTTCTTTGACCATCCAGTAGAAAAAAATAAGTGGAATTACGATATTATAAATCACCCAAAGTGGAGCTGAGATGGAAGCACTATGCAGAATGCATTTGACCGTACCTCTTAATTCCGCATTATATTTAGCACCCTGATTAATTAGTAGTTGATGCTTTTTCACATACTAATGACGAGGCATAGACGACTGTGTAGTCTGTGCACAAATGTATAAAACAGAACTTTATACCCTCTTAGAGACTTTGTTATTGGGCGGAGGACTGGTGCTGGGGATCGAACTCGCAGCCTTGCTAGGCAAGCACTCTACCATTAAGCTAAATCCCCAACCCTCTTAGGAAACTTTATATATAGTTTTCTGATGCATTTTTGTGAGACAGGGTCTCACTCTCTAGTCCAGGCTGCCTCAAACTCACTGTATAGTACAGGCTGGCCTCGAACTTGCAGTGATCCTCCTGCCTCAGCCTCCCAGTGCTGGGATGACAGGCGTGTGCCACTGACTTTTCAACCACTGAGAAATAGAAAAAAATTATAAATGTCAAATCAGATGCTGTTCTCTGACATTCTTTGCTCTGCTCCGGGACAAGAGAATTTTTGAAGAAATAGGTATGCGGTCTGCATTTTCTAGCGTGGATTTAGCTCTGTGGGGAGGGCAGCAGGAATCCAGGCACATCACTGAGAGCCCGCCTGTCGATCACCCTTCACTTGGCCCTCTGCGACGGCCACGGTGTCCCCCGGATATGGCAACATTGTCTTTCTCTGCAGATTTTCAGCAAAGCCCGGCACCCTTAGGTAATGTTCTCCTGCAGACCTGCACAGAGGAGAAGAGAAAGCTACAGCAGCTGTTTCGTTTGTTTGTTTATCAGTCCATGTTTGCAGCACAAAACAATCACATGCACACGGGTGCTGGAGATCACAATGTGGACACTTTTGGAGGAGAGCATTCAGTCTGCCTCACTGCAGTTACAGCCTGGATATCATTAAGATCACTCTTCTGTCTGTGACATGGGGATTAGGACATGTGCACCTTTAGGGACGTGATTCTTTTTTTCTTTTTTCTTTTTCTTTTTTTTGAGACAGGGTCTTGCTATGCATTTCACACTGACCTTGAACTTACTATCTAGCCCAGGCTGGCCTTGAACTCACAGCGATCCTCCTGCCTCAGCCTCCCAAGTGCTGGAATGAGAGGCGTGTGTCACCACACCTTGCACTGGAGGCATGAAATTGGGGCATAGACCTTTTGGGGGACATTGTCCTCTCTGCATGTGGGGATCAAGAGGTAGACTTCTTGGGGGCATTAGTCTATCTCCCGCATGGGGATCAGGAGGTGGACATCTTGGGGACATTTGTCTCCACATGGGGATCGGGATGTGAATGTCTTGGGGACATTATTCTGTCTCCGCATGGGGATTAGGATGTGAATGTCTTAGGGGCATTATCCTGTCCCCGTGTGGGGACTGGGATGCATGCATCTTGGGGAAGATTGCTCATCCCTTTGTGCTGGCTCTTCTCTCTTTCCTGCTTTTCACAGGCAGGAAAAATACAGTGAGAAGAGCCCTGGCTCACAGAGAAATCACACTCTAGCACAGGAAGTAAGCACTGAACAAATAATTAGTCTGTGAAATTCTCACTGTAGAAAATGTAGCCTGCAGCGTGACAATGCAGTCCTGTGAAACACAGAGAAGATCTCGTCCTGGGGACCCTCAGCATGGAAATTTCCCAGCCTGTAGCCTCTGCAACGCCATTTCCAGGATATATAATAGAAGCCCAATTGTTAAGGATCATTTCACAAAATGACACTTTGTCCTTTTCTCCTCTTGTGTGTTTTTTTTTTTATTCGCTGTCTTTCAACAGCTCAGCCAGGCTAGAGCTGAGCTTGGATTCTGGGAGGGTTTTGTTGCTGACAGAGCACAGCAAGGCTCAGTATTTTTCCTGCAGTCACTCTTGGGAGGTACCCAGTTGTGAAAGAAGTTGAAGTAATAGTCTCCCTGAGTTCTGGCAGAAACATCAAGAAAGGGAGCCACGCCCAGGACCGGAGGTGTGATGGTTCCTGTGTTAGTCAGTGTCACATCGCTGGAACAAAATACCCAAAAACCATGATTTATTTGGCTCCAAGCCAGGAACATCGTGGTGGATGGGCGTGGGGAAGGAAGGACGCTCACATCATGGTGGGCGGGAAGAAGGTGGGGGCTGAGCGACTCATGGTTCTCATGGTCTCAGAGGGTCCAGTCCATGGCAGGCTGCTCCAAGGCAGGAACATCATGGCGGATGGGTGTCGGGGAGGAAAGATGCTCACATTAGGGTGGTCGGGAAGCAGAGAGAAGAGGGAGGAACCAGGGACAAGAATACACCATCCCAGGTCACATCCCAGGGACCTCCTCCAACCAGGCCCAGCTCCTACAGCACAGTCAACCTGGAGTTTGTCCATGATGACTCTACTGAAGGTCACAGCACCTTCCAAGCACTTGAGACATTTGATGACATGTTAAATCTAACAGTAGGCATCCATTGTCCACTCTTCATACTTCCCAAGGCGGGAAGGATGTACAGTAGATACACCCAGCAAGGCAAAGCCGTCGTCTGTCTTGACGGAACCACCTGTTTCCCCGGCAGACCGAGCGCATGCATGGACCCCGGGGAAACCCGCGGGCTTGGGAGTGATACCCGGGATGGGTGCAGAGCTGCAGGCATGAAGCTTTCTTGGGCCTCATGGTGGTTAACAGGGCACCCAAGATGGAGAATAGTCACTGTCTTGAGTGTTCTGGGGCTTGGGTCAGACTTATTTTGGCTTACACAAAGCAAAGAATTTTCTCAGTTGTCACATTCTTTAGTTTGTGCACCAGCCTTCTTTCTTTTTATGTTCAAAAAGAGAGTTCTGGAGTCAGGTGTGTTAGGATGTGCCGGTGTCTGTGAAAGTGAACAGATTTCCCCACTACAGTGCATCTCACAGAGGGACCCTGGAATATTCTTCAGCCTTCTGTAATTGTGACAATAATAGACTTGAGAAAATCAGCTTAATGGCAGGTGTATTTTGGCTCATGATTTTGCAGCTTTCAGTCCATGGCCGCCACTCTGCACTGCCTTGGAATCGAGATAGGAACATCATGGCGGAAAGGCCTGGTGGAGCAGATCTACTCAAACATGGCAGCCAGGAAGGAAGGAGGAAGAGGAACAAACTAGATTCCCACAATTCCCTTCAAGGCCACACCCCCAGTGACCTCACTTCCTCCCTCTAGGCCCCACCTTACAAAGCTCCCACCATCTTTAAACCTAACCATTGCACAAGGTGGAGACCAAGCTTTCCACACATGGGCTTCTGGGAAATATTCAACATCCAAACCATTAAGCTTCATATTGATATTTTTAGTGGCCAAAAAGGTAGATGGTCAAGATTTTGTCAAAATGATGTTCTCGGGGGCTTATGCTGCCCAAATCCTATTCACTAATCACATTCGTGAAGACCATGGAAGATAATTAATCCATCATGGGTCTTCCCCAGTGACTTTTAACACCTCCTGGAACCTAGATTTTGTGCCTTTCTTTCTTTCTTTCTTTCTTTCTTTCTTTCTTTCTTTCTTTCTTTCTTTCTTTCTTTCTTTCTTTCTTTCTTTCTTTCTTTCTTTTTTCTTTTTTTGTTCTTAAAGAGACCCATCAAATTTTTGCAAATGGCTAACATATCACATAGGAAATATTGTTTACCTTTGCTTGTGTGTCTAAAATAGACCCCGATTGCCTGTCTGTGGCCTCCTTGGCAAGCTCGGGGGTGATTTACCACACACAGGAATAATCCGTGGTAGACCTCACAGAGCTCTGTCTCATTATTTATATCTCACACTCAACACAATTTTATTTATCTGCTGCCCCATTCCCCGTGTTTGAAAATTGATAGGCTTTTAATAACCATGCAGGATTTATGTTGTATCTTTGTGAGCATTACCCCATAATTCTAGTGGATGGACATCTTAAAATAAAGAAAACTGCTGAAGATTATTTTCTCTACCCAAGCAAAAATATCTGTCAGAGATAGCCCTGAAAAATAGCATCCATGCTTGTGGGACTGTGTACTTAGTGATGCAGGTTTTGGGTATACAGTAGTTCGTGTTCATTCATTCATTCCCTTGAAACATCAGCACAGAGTAACAGGAAGACTGACGAGTTTGTAAAGAAAAGGATCTTTCACCAAGTGCTGTGGCATATGCCTGTGACCCCAGTATTCGGAGGGGCTGAGGCCTCTTTGGGGAAGATACAGGGTGGGGGGGAATAGCTGGGTCCAAAAAAATTTCTACTTTTAATTTTTTCAGGAATCTCCATCCTGGTTTCCAGGATGTACTAGTTTGCATCCCACGAACAACGAAGAAGGCTTCCTTTTTAACACCCCTGCCCAGCCTGGCCAGTATTTACTTTATAATTTGATTTCTTGATGACGGCCATTCTTTCTGGAGTGTGGTGAAATTGCAGGGCTGTTGTTATTGCATTTCTCTAATGGACACAAACATGGAACATCTTTTCATGCATTTATTGGCCATTTGTAATTCTTCCGTGAAGTGTCTTTTAGTTTCACTTGCCTGTTTTTTGATTCCATCTTTTATTTTTGGGGTGTCTACTTTTTGAGTTCTTTATATTCTCGATCTTTGATCCACTTTGATTTTAGTTTAGCATGTGGTGAGAGAGACAGTGTGTGTTTTGGGCCCTTTTTCAAAGATCAGCTGGCCGAGCGTACCCGGGTTGTTTCTGCTTCGTCTACTCTGTTCCACTGATCCGCGTGTCCATCTTTGTGCTGTGCCGTCTTTCTCACTAGCTTTGCAGCAGAACTTGAAATCCAGGATTGCGACGCCTCCCTCTTTGCCCTCGTTGCCCAGGATTGCTTTTGCTACGTGAATTTCAGGCTTGTTTTCTCTAGACCCATGAGGGATGCCGTGGGTGTTTTGATTGGGATTGCATAACGTCTGTGTAACTGTTTTGGTAGCAGGAGCAGTTTGACTATAAGGATGCAATCGTGCATGATACTCTTTTCGTAATTTCTTTCTTAATGAGTTCATTACTGGTGTAGAGGAATGCTCTTCATTTTCACATGCAGATCTTGTGTCCCGATACATTGCTCAATTTGGTATTAATTCTAGGAGTCTTTTGATGGAGTTTTTGGGTCTTCTACATAGAGGAACATTCACCGTATTTGTCCACCGTACCCCATATGTGTATGGCAGCCGGACACACCTCTCTCTTACAGTGACAGAACTGTGTCATCCTCTGGCCTATAATCATTGAGGTATATTCATCAGAAGGACCTGGGCCGAGGATTATTAGCCGGGCTTCACCGCACGGGGGCTGGGACGTCAGGCACATAAAGTACAAAATGTGCAGTTAATGCTTCTGTGTTATAGCACAGCAGTCTGCGAGGTTGGACCAAAGTCTGGAGCTGATCACAGGCAACATGGATACTTCAATCTGCCTCTATTCTTCTGTCTCTGTATGTGTCTCTCTCTGTCTCTTTTTTCCTTCCTCCTTCCTTCCTTCCTTTTTTCTCTCCTTTTTACTTGTAAGACTGGCAGTTGAACTCAGGACCGTCATGTGGATCTCCATCCCCAGCCCCCACTTTTTTTTTTTTGGAGACAGAGTCTCACTCAGTGGCCGTGCAGCCCTCCTGCCTCAGCCTCCCAGAGTGCTGGGATGGAAAACAAGCACCCCCACACCCAGCTAGGCTTTCTTCTTGGACTGTCCGTTTTTCCTTTATTGGATTCTCTGAGAAGGAAGTGGTACCTCGCCCACATGAGTTTCTTAATTGCAGGACCGCCCAGTCCTCTCTGAGAGATGCCTCTCCCGTTTTGAGGGCAAGATGATCTTTATTTCAGCTGATCCAGGAAAATTATTTCTCCAGCGATCTCCTGTGGGTGGCTTGGCCTGTGCTCACCCCTTCTCATGCGTGCTGCGGTTATCATTGCAATTCTCACTAACAAAGTCGAGATCTACAGCAGGAAGGGAACTTACCCATGTAGCAGCTCCTCCCACCTTACACAGATCAGGAAACTGAGGCCCATAAAGGTGCAGATCACACAGCACCCCACTCCTCTGAGTGCCCGTGGCTGTTTCTCATCCCTGAAATCCAGCCACCCTGGAATCCACCATCCCACCAATCTCACTGTCCATGAAATTCTTCCTCCGCAGCTGGCGTGATGATGGTGCCTCAGCGGAGAACCCAGGATGGATTTGAGGAACACTTCGGCCTCAACTACCTGGGGCACTTCCTGCTCACCAATCTCCTCCTGGACACCCTGAAGGAGTCTGGACGTCCAGGTCACAGCTCCAGGGTGGTCACCGTCTCCTCTGCCACGCATTACGTCGGCGAGCTCCGCATGGAAGACCTTCAGGGCAGGTGGGCTGCAGCCTGGGAGGCACCCAGCGGTATTCTGGGTGGGGCGAGGGTTTCCCGGTCTCGGTGCAAATGCAGGGTGCTGTTCTGAGTGGTACATGGTGCTTGGGAAAGGGACTGTGTTGATCACCTACCATTTGCGCCATGCCCACAGGCAGAAGTCAAATGTAGAGACTGTCAAGTCTATTTAAACCTTCTCTTTCCATCCTATTGAAAACATCACCCACTATATTAGTCAGTTTCCCATCGCAAGGACAAAATACTCAACATTTGCTCCTTAAAAGATGAGAGGTGCCTCACGCTCATGGTCTCGGAGGGTTCAGTCCATGGTTGGCTGACTCCAAGGCAGAAACAACATGGCAGATGGGCATGGTGGAGGATACATGCTCGCATCATGGTGGATGGGAAGAAGGGAGGAGAAAGAGCTGAAAAAGAGACGAACCCTGGCAGGTCACGTCTGCGGTGACCACCTCCTCGAACCAGGTTTCTCCTCCCACAGCACATTCACGGCGAACTCATCCGTGGATAAAACCACTGATGGGCAAAGCACCCCATCAAAGAGTCACCTCCCAAAGTTCCACCTCTGAATACATGAGGCTTGGGGGAACTTCCTACATGTAATCCAAAACACCAACTCAAGTCCACATGATACAATGTTCATGATGAATTTTTTTTTAACTCTTAATGACAGCCAGTGCATTATCTTCTAATCAGCAGGTCTCTTTAATAGATTGCTCCTAATCCCTCACCTGTGATTTCTCGCTCTGTCCTCACAGAGTGGAGGGGCAGGGAGCTCTCTGGGGTCTCTGTGATGAGGATGCGGATCCCACACATGCGGCTCCACCTTCAGGACCTCAGCATGACCCGGATCCCCCAGTCCTGACACAGCACCTTGGGAGAAAAGATACATCATAGACATTTTGAGGGGACACACTCACTAAACTCATTGCAGTGGTTAAAGTGCTGGTACAGCACGGGATCAGTCAGCTCAGGCCGCCATATGCAATCCCACAGCCC
>QZML01001743.1:175921-221107 GCA_016801275.1 Hystrix brachyura
TGACAGACAGCAGACCTCGGTGGCCCCGTCCTGGAGGCTGGAGTCCACCGCACTAGTCTCTCCCTGTCTCGGTCCATCACGCCCGCCATATGCAATCCCACAGCCTGGGTGGGTGACAGACAGCAGACCTTGGTGGCCCTGTCCTGGAGGCTGAAGTCCAAGGTCCAGGTGTGGCAGGTCCGTGTCTAGTAATGGCTGCTTCCTGGCTCATAAATGGAGCCTTCTTACTGTGTCCTCCCATGAGGAAGGGGTGGGCAGCTCTCTGGGGTCTCTGATAAAAACACGAATGTCATCCATGAGCCTCTGCCTTCAGGACCTCAGGACCTTCTGAAGGCTCTATCTCTTAACACCATCACTTTGAGAATTAGACTTTTAACACATGAGTTTTGAGGGGATGAACATCTTCAATTCATAGTAATAAGACTTGTGTTGATATTTCCCTGTTATTATGAAGCTGTAGATATTCAGAGCATTAATGTAATGTCTTACTTTCAAAGACTTGCATACTTGATGGGCCCAGGATCAGACTGTGGGACCAGACTGTGGCACTGACTGAAGTCTGTGCCTCTCTGGCCCTGGAATCCTCAGGCTTGAGGGCAGATGAGGCCCTTTTATGTGGGAGACCAGAAGCTTTTGTGGTCCGTGTTTTCCTCCTCAGTGAGGGGCCAGGTGGTGAGAAAGGAGGTCCGTGGGGGCCTCTGAGGAAGTGCTCACTAATTCAAGTGGTGCAGCCGAGCTCCTTGGTGTGTCCCCATTTCTGCTTAGACTGTGTAACCAAAGAGGCTCTTCTCTCTGGGATTCACCATTAAGGGCAGCTGCTGCTGGGGTGTGGGAAGGTGAGGGTCTATTTTATGTGGGAACGAGACTGTTTCATAGTGGAAAGCTCTGGAAGATGGTACTGACCAGGCTCTGAGATGTCCCCAGGTATGTAAGGCAGGACCTGGCTGTGCAGGGCGGAGTCCGTGAGAGGAATTCATGCACAGTGGAGACTTCATGGACATGCTGCAACTGGGAAGGGTGCTCCTTCCTGACGCCTCAAGTGAGGGAGGGCGTGAGTGTTTGCTTAGACTACGGTCCCCTTCAAGGCCACACCCCAATGCCCCAACTTCCTCCTTCTAAGCTCCTCCTCTGAAGGGCTTTGTAGCACCATCAGCTGGCAACCAAGACTTCAATACATGGGCCTTCTGAAGCGCTCAAAGTCTGAACTATAGCAAGAACACTTACTTTTTATTTGCAATCTGTATGGGTTTGCTATAGTCGCTGTAACAAATTGCACAAATCGTGAGGATTACTACAGAAATTCATCTTCTCCCACAGAGGTGGAGAGTAGAAATCTGAGGCCAACTTGTCCCAAAGCCATGCTCCCTCTGTAGGCTCCAGGGGAGACCCTCCTGCCTCAGCCTCTTCCTAGAGCTCCAGGTGACCCTGGGCTATAGCCCCATCACTGCAGTCTCTGACTCCATCTTCACGCAGCTTCTTCCCTGAGTCTGTGTCCCCTCTTCTGTCTCTCAGGAGGATGCTGCCATTGGATTCAGGGCCACCCTGACCCTGGATGACCTCATCTCTAGATTGTCCACTAATTCCCTCTGCAGAGACCATGTTTCCAAATGAGGTCCCCTTCCCAGACACCAAGGTTAGCACTTCCAGCCTCTTCTGATGAGAAATACAATTAAACCTAGAATATTTGTCCTCCCCGCCTTTCTTTTCCTTCCCCAGTTTGATTATGTGAAATTAATACTGATGACAATCATTTTCTGAACCACTTTACGTCGATGCTGATTACTCCACTGGGAATAAAGAGCCTGCATTTCGTGAAGCAGATTATAGCTTTGGGTTGTGCTGTAAGTTTTCTTTGGAGCTAGGACAACCTTTCCAATATGGTTCCCTTTCAGAGTGTGTGGATTTTGAGTTACCTCAGAATGGGGAGTATGTTAGAGTCCTAGAGCGACCATAACAGACTCCCATAGCCTGAGTGATGGAAATGGTGGACACTCCCGGACCTCCTGGCACCGGAAGCCTGAGGTCCCAGCATGGGCAGTGCCGGCTCCCGCCTCATCCTCGCTGGTGGGCCTGGAGAGGCTGACTCCTGCCTGAGTCCTCACATGTGTGTCCCTCTGCTTAGAAGGACCCAGTCCTGTGGGGCCAGGGCCACCCAGTAACGTCCCTCTGTAAAGGTCCTACCTTCAAATGCATTTGGTTCTCAAGGTATAATGGTTAGATCTATCACCTTCAAACATTAAGAGGGCAGGGAAGCCACACACTGCAATGTGCTTTAGATGTGGAAGCTGCCCCAGAAGTTACTTGTGTCCAGAGATGGGAGCTTTACAAAGGTGGTTGGATCACGGGGGCGCTGGACTCATCATCCAGCCATAGTAGGGTACATTCATCCATCAAACTCACAGTAATATGTCTGCTGCAATGGTCAGTTCCTCCCTCCTCTCTCTGCTTCCGGGCTGCCATGATGTGAGCATCTTTCTTCCCCCACCCATCTGCCATGATGTTCCTGCCTTGGAGCAGCCACCATGGACTGGACCCTCCGAGACCATAAGCCCAAATTACCCTGTCTTTTAAATTGTGGGTGTCAGCTCTTGTGTTCCACCAACAAGAAAACTGACTAGTATACATTCGGTATACAGCATACCTCAGATTTGGACCTTGATCTTTTTCTCGGCTTGTGACCTGCAGAACAGTGTTGGGTCTTGATATTGGAACATAGGTGTCTCTACTCCCATTCCACTCCTCCATCCCAATGGGGAAGCAACCCACACTCTTCAGCATGCTGTGCTCTTGGGCTCTGGTGTTTGCTAGGGCAGGTGTATTTTATGCGTTTTTCACTTAGGATACTCACTAGCCACAGTGGGTTTCTTGAGATATCATTCAGATGCAAGGCAAAGAGCAACTGGACAGCCTTGGCCATTTTCTGGGGTGCGGCACTTGGTGACCTCAAGATATCAACTTGGTGGAGCACACAACTCAGCTCTTACCCAAAAGTTACCTCCCAGCCTCCCCCTTGAGGCTTGAACGATCTCCTAGAGGTGTAACATTGGCATCCAGGGACAGCCTTGGGTCCCCAAAATAGCAGTGAATATTTCGTCTCTTCAGTGCACCCCACAAACCTTCATATAGTTGAAGAGCCGGATCCTGGAGCCCAGCACACAGCACCCCCTACTGCGAGATGGTGAAGTTTCACCATTTTGTTTCAGTACGTTTTCATGTTTCCTTCCTTCCCCTGCATGGATTTACGGACAAGCGTGTGGTCATAGCAAGAGTGGACAGACATCTCTTGGGGAACACTTTGGTTTGGATGGCTGCACCAAAAATTACTTTGAAATCAAAACACTCTTCGGAGTTATTAAGAGGTAGAACCAGGTGGGGCCTTGAAGAAGTGATTACGAATCAGCTCTCATAAATGGATTAATCCACTTTGGATTCATGGGTGCACAGTTTATTTCCAAAGTGTGTTTGTTAGCGAAGCCGTCTGGGCTGTCTCCTGGATGTGTGCATTTCTGTGTTGCTCTGTAACCCCAGGGGACTCTGCAGGGCGTCCCCACCAGTAATTAGGACTTTGACAGATAGAGACCTTCAACCTTGGACCTTCAGAGCTAAAGAAGCCTTGATCCTTTGTAAATCGCCCGCTCTGGGTTTCATTTATAGCAACCACAAATGGTCTCAGAGGGAGCATGTCTGGCTTCTCACTGGGGAAACATTTGCCAAAGTTTCTTCAGCTCACAGGACATTGCTGGTGCTGTGAGATCACAGTGCATCACCCTGGGCCAAGTCTTCTTTCCTTCCAGTATCTATTTCCAGCAGGATCAAACATTGAATGCCTAACCTGCAGATTCCCACCTTCCTTTCCTCAGCGTTGACATCTAATATTTTTGTAAATAAGAGGACACGAGCAGGTGCCAAAATCCACCACATCCCTAATGCATCCTGAAAATGCCACCTCTATTAAAATCACATTTGTTATGCTAAGAGGTTGCCAGACGAACACTCTGATGTATGTTATTTTCAGAGTAATTGTTTAAAATCCCAGAACAACCATGGGAGCTGTAGAAGAAAGTCCCAGAGCGATGTCACAAATGTCACACTAATTAGCATTTGCTCACGATGCAAGTAGGACTCAGATTCCCCAAAGGGCACTCAAGAGGAATGTGTTAATGTGCATTTTTAAATGATTCTGCGGACATTGGCATTTAGCTTGGGAGTAGAGGAGTCTCTCACTACAGGAGTGTGTGTCTATATGTTGTGTCCTGGGACAGGACACAGTGCCAAGCAGCGTCGCCCACACAGCATGATGTTCATGGCATCAGATCCCTGCCATGAAGGAGCATCATGCAAACTTAAGCTGTCCTCAAAAGCACAGGACATTTCTAAGCCAGCATCCTTGATGTTGCCCAAACAAGTCGTATTAGTCTTCCAGGGTCGCCACAGCAAAGTCCCCTGCCTGGTCTCTTAAGCAACAGATGCTTCCCAGCCCCGTCCTGGAGCGGAAGCCCGAGGTCCAGGCATGGGCAGCACCAGCTTCTCCTCGTCCTCACTCCTGAGCTTGGAGATGCCGTCTACTCCCTCTGTCCTCGCACACGCATCTCTCTGTGTGTGTCTGTGCCCTCCCATCCTCCACTTCGAAGGACCCAGTCCCGTGGTGTTAGGACCACCCTGGGGACTCAGTTTACCTTCACCAGCTCTTTCAAGTGCTCATCTCCACACACAGCTACATTCTGAGCTCTTGAGGATTTTACACTTTAAAATCATTCCCATGAGATTCACACGTTCAGATGTGGAGTTTTGGGAGGTGATGATGTTATAGGGCACTAACCTCATCAGTGGATTCATACATTGATGAGTGTGTAGCTGAATGTACTGTTAGAATGTGGGACCCAGTTGGAAGAGGTAGGTCACTGTGTCTTTAAAGGCTACATGTCTTCTCTCACTCCTCCCCTCTCCCTCTGCTTCCTGAACACCATGATGTGAGCATATTTCCTCCTCCATGCCCATCTGCCATGATATTTCTGCCTTGGATCTAGACCACCATGGACTGAACCCCCCAAAGACCATGAGCTCCACCATGGACTGGACCCTCTGAGACCATCAGCTACACCATGGACTGAGCCCTCTGAGACCATCAGCTCCACCGTGGACTGGACCCTCTAAGACCATCAGCTTCACCATGGACTGGACCCTCTGAGACCATCAGCTCCACCATGGACTGGACCCTCTGAGACCATCAGCTCCACCATGGACTGGACCCTCTGAGACCATCAGCTCAAATGAACCTGTCCTCCTCTAAGTTGTACATGTGAGATTATTTTTTTTTTGTCCTCCAGATGAAAATCTCACCAACACACTGGGGTTCAAACTTTACATGAATTTTGATGGAGACCCCAAAATTCAGCCCATAACATAACTCCAGAGCTCTCTCCTGTGTGGGATTGGAGTGTGTGTCAGCCAGTGTCTTCATTCCTTCACCAGGCTGAGTTCCTAGGTGGGCAGGTGGAGAACCCAGACCTTGTGATATTAAGTAGAAAAGATCTCTGCGCCTCGGCATGAACACAGACATCTGCATCTATGTCTTCTTTCTCTCTCTCATGATGCCCGGGTCCCACCCATGGCAGAAACTCAATAGTGTAGCAGAAGAGGTCCTAGTAGAACAACGAATGCTTTTTCGGGAGGAAGCTCACCTGTAGAAAAAGTCCCACCTGTGGAACACAGCCCTACTTGGTGGAAATGTCAGACCTCAGCCCAAGCCAGTCTCCGGCACCGAGGTGGCCAAACGGATCCCACTTGAGAAGGCAAGATGTAAGCTCCTCTGTGCACCTTTAGCATTTAACAGCAGTGTTCAAGTTGTTGTTTATGCAGCCTTAACATTCAATAGGACTATTTCATGGTCAAAATAAGCTTTATTTAAAAAAAAAACAAAAGGACCCTTATCAGCTATGTTTATTGACAAGCTGTCCACACATTTGAACACATTTAGATACCTGCTCACCTTGGTAATTTTGTGAGTAGATAACGTTGCATCTAATCTTTCCAGAAATGTCATCAAATTATGTCTATATACATTGGTATGCGGCTGTGCTGTGCAATCAAATACCAGGGCCAAGAGGCCAGTACAGCTTTGATCTCTATCAATTTCTTGTCTAAATGGTAAATGTTTGAACACAGACCGCAGTAATAATAGAGGCACTCAGGACTGTGTGAGACTCGCCATGTGAATGAACTTGGCCTTGATGTCCTGAAGAATGGCCCGATGTCTTTGACCAGAGAATGTTCTTCCGGATTGTATTTCTGATCAGGAGCTAATTCGTCAGGAAAAAATACAGACACTTAAACATTTGAAGGGAACAGAATAGTTTGAGTCAGAAACCACCATTAGTGTGAGCAAGGGTTGAACGTGGATTTGAGGCTGGTAAACTGCAAATTTATTTGGAAACAAGGTCTCTACAGAGGGAATTAGTGAAGGCTCTTGGGATGAGACCATCCAGGGTCAGGGTCACTAAATCCAATAGCAGCATCCTCCCGAGAGACAGAAGAGGACACACAGACACAGAAGAGAAGCTGCTTGGAGACGGAGCCAGAGATTGGAGTGGGGGGGGCAACTGGGAGCCCCAGGAGGAGGCAGAGGCAGGAAGGTCTCCCCTGGAGCTTGCGGAGGGAGTGTGGCCTTGGACACCTTGGTCTCAGCCTCCCGGGCTCCAGACAGGAGAGGACGGATGGGCACCCACCTGTCTCGGGGTCCACGCAGTTCACCCTGCCCCCATCCATGCAGGCCACCCAAAGTGTCCCCACGGTGTCCACGCACAGCCCGTCCGGCATGCGAGTGTCCCCACAGTGTCCATGCACAGCCCGTCCTGCATGCCCTGCTCCTGCGGAAGCCGGTACAGCAGCCGCGGGTTCAAGTGTCCCCACGGTGTCCACGCACAGCCCGTCCGGCATGCCCTGTTCCTGTGGAAGCCAGTACAGCAGCCGCGGGTTCCCTGCCACACAGGACAGAGCACGGCACTGAGGAGAGGTGCTGGGCAGGCGCCAGGGTGCTCACTGCCCTGATAGGCATGTCTTTTTCCCCCAGTTTTTATTTTTATGAGTCCATGTTTGCAGTACATAATGTTTACATTCCTTGTGTGGAGTTGGTGCAGGCACATAATACAGTCCAATTCGTTTTTTCATTCCCTTCCTTTTTTTCTACCTCCCCTTCCCTCCATCTCATGGCCCCCTTCCCTTTTGCTAGAGACCCCTCTCCGTTTCCTATCATCTACCTTTTATTTTGCCTTTTAATTTATTTATACATTGAATTTCTCATATAACATGCAATATTGAAACTTGTAGGTCTGACTTATTTCACTTAACATTATGGTCTCCAGGTGCATTATTTACCTACAAATGACTCAAATTTCTCCTTCTTCATGGCTGTGTAGTACTCCATTGTGTGTCAACACCACATTTTTCTTATCCATTCATCTGCTGATGGACATACAGGCTGCTTCCAAGATTTAGCTATTGTGAGTTGTGCTGCTATAAACACGGGTGTGCAGGGGTCATGGTGATGTGATGTCTTTAGCTCTTTTGGAAGACAGAGGGGAATACCTGGGTTGGATGTAATTTCTAGTTTTAGTTTTTTAGAGGGTCAGAGGAGTCCTTTTCCCCCTGCAGCCTCAGCAGCATTCATTACTGTTTGATTTCTCAGTGATATAAATGTCTTCAAATATAAATTGAAGTGCAGTAATATGGGTCTGGGGGAGGTAGCTCACTGTTTACAGCATTGTGTAGCATCTGCTAGAAACTAGGTTCAGTCTTAGCACCTCAAAAAAATAGGATTAATGCCAGAGAGGATGAATACAGAATGCAAAAAAATAAGAGAAAAGAAGTAGCAGAAGACAAAATGTGCATGTGCCTAGATGCACACTGTTTCTGAAATGGAAATTTTAGAACATCATCCAAACGCTTAACATCTGTCCAGAAAGAATTGTGAATCGAGGTTGTGTGTGGATCCGGGAGCTTGTAGTAATGCCTCCTCTTTATTTAAATTTGAGTTTAAATAAACTCAAATAAAATTTGGTTTCAATTTTCCTATGTGCAGCTGAATCCCAGGCTTGCACGGTAATAGTTTCTGTTTCAGATCTTTACCCAAGAGGCGTGAGAGGGTGTAGGATGGTGTTTACATAAATGAATGAGGTTGGAGACCAGCAGAGCCAGGGAGGAATTTGGGGTGTCATTTGGGCTCAGCCCCAAGCTGGCCGGCGAGCCCTGCAGTGTGAGTTGCCACAAACCCACCAAGAGTTTTTGGACATTTGCTCAGATCGAAGAAGCACTTGGGTCTACAGCCCGTCGCTGCTTCGTGTGTGAAAAGAGTCGATTCCTGGCTGGCACCTGATGTAAACATCGCCGGTAATTAGTGCTAATTACCAAGATGGAGCTGCTGCCGAGGAAAATTAGCCTGCTTGTAAAGGCATAAATCACAATATTGTAAAGTGGTCCAAAAATCCGACCAGGTTGTGGACACCTGAGAAAACTGGTCTCTCCAGCCAGCAACTCCAGGACTTTCTGCTGGTGGAGTAAGATCCAGAGCAAACAGGTGGACGGAATGTGTCCAAAACTGCTTGCACATTGTGAAACTCGCTCACTAAGTAAATAGATAGCTTGGTGAAAATCTACATTATATTTTGTGTACTGAGCTTTAAAAAAAAAAAAAAGCCATGCATTATTTAAAAAAAATTTTTTTTTCAAATTTGCCAAAACATAGTACATATTTTCCAGCTGTCTTGTTTTGTGTCTATTTTTTAAAGCACGAAGTGCTTTGAGTGTTAAATCCACTTAACAGTCGTGAAAATTATAGGCAGAAAAAATGCCAAAATGTGAATTCCGAGCAATTTAATTTGCAGAAACGCTAGTGAAAAATGACCATTGTTTGCATCTACCAAATTCTGATGTTGGACCGAGACACTAAAACAGAAACACTGAATGTGTTGGAAAATAAAATAGGCAAAACTCTTAAAGACACAGGCCTGGGCAACAACTTTCAGACCAAAACTCCAGTGGCACAAGAATAACAGGAGAATCAACAAATAGGATGATGTCAAATTAAAAAAACTTCTGCACAGTGAAGGAAACAACTGAGCAAAGAGACAACATACAATAAAGGAAAAAATTTTGCTGGCTACTCCTTGGACAGAGAACTAAGATTTTTTCCACTAAGATCCTTAAGTTGCTTTTATTGTAAGGCAATTAAAATACTATTTCTTTTTCTATCTTTTTTATTAGTCCATCTTTGCAGTACATAATGTTCTCGTTGCTTGTGTGGGGTTGGTGCATGGACAGGACGCAGCTTAATTTATTTTTCATCTCTTTGCTCTCCACTCTTTCCAGCTCTTGATCTTCTTCCCATTTGAGCAAGATCAATGTCCCTACTTCCCATTATCTATATTTTATTTTGCTCTTTATTTATAAGTGAAATCATACGATATTGAAGCCTGTGTGTCTGACTTATTTCTCTTAGCATTATAGTCTTAAGGTTATTGCTTTTTTTTGTCTTTTTTTTTTTTTGGTTTTTTGACCCAGTAGATGAGGATGAGGACACAACATCGCCTATTGACATTTGGGTCTGGTTACAGGCCCATTTTTTTTTTAGTTGGTCTTCTACTTTTTGGGGGGGGTCTAACTTTTTGGAGGGGTCTGACTTCTATCTATTCTAGACATTTGTCTGCAGATTTTTGCCTTGTCTTCCCACATGTCTTTTTTTTTTTTATTTAAATACTGGGAGATTAAACCCAGGGCCGGCTCACTCAGTTACATCCTCATTCATTGCCCCTTGTTTAAATTTGTGATTTTGAGACAGCATGTCATTTGTTCACTAAGTTTCCAGGCTGGGCTTGAACTGGCAGTCCTCCTGCCTCAGCCTCCCAGTGTGTTGGGATCACATACATGCATCAGCCCAGCACCTGCATGCATCAGCCCAGCACTGGTATGTGCATTACCGGAATTTAGCAAGCCACTGAAGACGACGGGTGGGAGGAAGGTTGTGAGCGGGAGATGGAGATTTTCCATAATTATGCTTGCTGTGTGATTATGGGTTAATATCTCAGAATGGAAAATGGAGGGATATGAGTGCTACTTATTAATAGGAAGACGGTAACAAATGCAGTTGCCCTTCCTTCCACACAACCACTGATGAGTGTGGAGAGATTAAAAGCGCTAACACTGACATTGTTCAGTGTGAAGGAAGCCGTGTACCCAGGCGGGTTGGGAAGACACGGAGCTGTTACAAGCACGCTTTATGTAGCATCCATCAAAGAAATTAATGACAGGCTGCCGTCCTGTAATAAACTGCATAAGCCAGATATGATCTCTAATAACAGCTAGAGAAGAACGTTTTCTGTAATAAGCTGAAAATGTTGAAACTGTGATCCGTTTTATGAGGTCCAGCTTTAGCAGCTCCTGTGTATGTGTCTGAGTTCTTGTTTTGTTTTGTTTCGGGTTTTTATTCTTCTAGAAAGCTCCTTAAATGTTTATGAATGATTAAGGATATTATGAATGCCATAGTACTGTGCAGAGATGATTTTAATTTCCAGTCTGATACATTTTTGCTAGGATATTCCAGGGAATTTCTACTACAGATGGATTTCCTTCTCTGAAATGCTTGGGACCAGAAGTGCTTCAGAATTCAGAGGCTTTGGGATTTGGGTTTATGATCTTTTAAGTGACGGAAAGCCAGGAGGTAGGAGATAGTTGCAGGAAGTAGGTCATAGGGTCATGACCTTGGGGACTTACTCAATCCCCAACCCTTTCCCTCGTGATCCCTGCCCTCTCTGCTTCCCGGCCACCATGATGTGAGCATCTTTCTTCCTCCACGCCCACCCACCATGATGTTTTTCCTGAGTGTGCTCAGGTGGGTCATGGGGTGTGACCTTGGGGGATCTATCTAGGCCCAGCCCTTCTTCTCTAGCTCTGTCTCTTCCCTCGCTACTTCCTGGCCTCTGTGTTGTGAGCATCTTTCCTCCCCCATGCCCATCCGCCATGATGTTCCTGCCTTGGAGCAGTCCGCCATGGACTGGACCCTCTGAGATCATGAGCCAATCTCTACTTCTGCTCAGGCTCTCTCTGTCTCTCTCTCTCCTTCCTGGCTGCCATGATGTTCCTGCCTTGGAGCAGCTCACCATGGACTGGGCCCTCTGAGATCATGAGCCAATCTCTACTTCTGCTCCTTGAAATTGTTATTCTCGGGTATTTTTGTCACAGTGAATGCAAACTGACTAACACATCTTTGTACATATAGTCTGAAGGTATCTTTTGATAAGATTTTTGGAGCACCTCCCTTTTCTCCATGACCTATTCCATGAGACCAGGTGTGAAATTTTCCACTTGTACCATCACCTCATAGCTCAAAAAGTTTGAACATTTTTGGAGCATTTTGGACTTTGTTTTTTCAGATTAAGGGAATTCTACTTGTAGAATCAAAACACGTCAATAAATCAACTCTTTCTGAAACAATCCAAAAGAACCCCATGGTTTCGTAGTGCAAGAGATCAATAATTTACTTGTTCTATGGAATACTGATATGTGGTATAATAACTCAGGAAGAAAGGAGTGTTGATTACTGGTGTGGATGTAATTAAACAGTTAATGAGAAAACAAAATACTGTTGATTAGTGTGCTCTACAACGAAGATGGCTCACCCCAGCTAAGGGGAAAACTTACCTATAAATTAGGACAAAAATGACATAGAAATAGACATAGATACAGATATAGAGATCAATATAGATACAGATAAATATTTAGGTATAGATGTCAATATAGATATATATGTAAAACCTCAGATCTCACGCACTTAATCTTATTAAGCTATTGCTGGAATGGGAAGAGAATATAGAACAATTCCTTTTCAATCGTTTGAGCTTTAATGTTTTTACAACCAGCATGTATTATTTTTATAACAATGAATATTATCAAGCAGTTCTCCTAGAAATATTTGTCTGATCCTATTGAGGGGTACCAGGATAGTCTACCCCAAAATACGCCTCATGGATATAAGGATTATTTTGAGAGAAAGCCCAATAAGAACCAGCACATACAGGAAGTTCTTTGTAGTATCCTCTAATTTCTTTAAAAATTGTGCAAAACGTGTAGCTCAGTGTAAAGTACTTGTCGAGCATGCATGAAGCCTGGGGTTCTCTCTCCAACACTGCACCACAACAAAGAGATGACAGTCAGATAGATAGATAGATAGATAGGTAGATAGATAGATAGACAGACAGACAGACAGATGGATATATAGATGATGGATGGATGGATGGACAGGTGGATGGATAGATGATAGAATGATAGGTAGATGGATAGATGGGTGGGTGGACAGATGGATGAATGGATGGATGGATAGATGATAAATAGATGATAGAATGATAGGTAGACAGATAGATGGATGATAGACAGACAGATGGACGGACAGACAGACAGAATAATAGATAGATAGGTAGATAGATAGTTAATGTATCTGCCATAAATCTGTAGTCGTCTTACATACCAAAACCCAACTCTGCTACCATTTAATGTGCAATTGATTTTGCGTCTTCCAGTGTAACATTTCTCTCCATTTTTAATCGAGACTCTGCTGAGGGCTATTACCTCTTCGGTTCTGTACCCAGAAGTACACATATTATGTTTAAAACACAATTATCTGCCTTTTATGGCTGATCCTGAAAGATAAAGTCCCCTGTATTATTCTGTCTCGTTTGTTTTCCACAGACCTTCGAATCAGATTTTAGTGGCCTATGTCAGTCAATCAGGGTTCACTAAAAATTTAAAGATTGTGCTGGGCATGGTGGCTCACACTTGTAATCCCAGCACTGGGGAGGCTGAGACAGGAGGATTGCTGGAAGTCGAAGGCCACCTTGGGCTACAGAGCGAGTTCAAGGCCAGCCTCAACTGCACAGTGAGACATGATTTCAAAACAAACAGGGGCTGGGGATTTAGCTCAGCAGTTAGAGTGCTTGCCTTGCAAACACAAGGCCCTGAGTTCAATCCCCAACACCAAAAAAAAAAAAGCCAAAACAAACAAACAAAAGAAAACCCCAAAGATATATCCACACATGTTGATGGGGCATGTCTGTGATGCCGGCTACTCACGAAGCTGAGACAGGAGGATCCCAAGTTTGAGGCCAGCCTGGGCCCCTTAGCAAGATGCTGTATCAAAATAAAGGAATAAAATTAAGGGAACATAGCTCAATTGTAGAGCAACTCTTTAGCATGTGGGAGGCTCAGGGTTCAACCTCCAGAACTGAAGGGGAAAAAAAAAAGATAATGCTAAATATATATGCATGTGTGGAGGGGATGACTTTGATTCCATCTTTCTGACACCATTTATTACAGAATTAATTCATTAAAAAGCACCCTTGAGAAGCCAGCCACGTACACATTCGATGCGTTTTCCCCTCTTTTCTCGTAGCTTTGAAGCTTCCCCCTCCCGGCCTCCTTTCTTTCAGACCCGGAGCGATCCCTTTGTGTTTTAAACAAACAGGCCCCTATTTGCAAACCGTAATGGCCAAATGCGTCCTCTCCATTCTTGCCTTTCATTTCATTCCTCACCTGCTGTGGATATTTTTTATCCCCGAAGCCACCAGGGACTCTCCTGAAATCCTTTCTAGCTTCACGGCGCTTTTACCCGCCTCCTGTAGAGAAACACATAGTATTTCTAAAGGACTTTGGTTCTCTCTGCTCTCCACCCCACGTACAAAACTGTAATTATAGAACCCGTCAATTTGCCCTGAGAAGCCCGCATTTGTACGATTCGTTTTCTTCTTTTTAAAGGAACATTTCCTCTGCCCCTCTCCCCGGTCAAGCCTGGTGACGCAGGATCAAAATCTCACACAGGAGGCTCAAAGGACCCTTCCCGGTGGGAAAAAGCTCACGTCTTAAAGACCCAGTAACACCCTGTTCCCAGCAGCCTGCTCTCTCCTGGAGCCAGCAGGCTGGAAGATGAGCCTTAAAAGTTATCTCTGGTCCTTCACATCGTGTGTCTCTTTTTGTTTGTTTTTGCTATTGTGAAGGGGATTATTGTCCTGGTTTCCTTCTTGGCACATTCGTTATTAGATACGTCCCTTTAATTTTATTTCTTTATTTTGATACAGCATTATTAGTGCATATTAAAAGCTACCAAGCTTTTGTTCTAGCCGGACTGAAACTTGCGATCCTCCCGCCTCAGCTTCCCAGTGTGCACTCCTGTCTTCCTAGTGCTCTGGGAGGCTGAGACAGGAGGATCGCAAGTTCCAGCCCTGCCTGGGCAATTTATCAAGACCCCGTCTCAAAATAAATAATGCAAAATGGCTGGGGAATGTAGCTCAGTGCCAAGGCCCTGGGTTCAATCGCCATTACCACAAAAAATAAAAACGAAGGCTGTAATCTACCCATGACTGTAGATTGATTTTGCATCCGGCCACTTTGCTGGAGGTGCTTATTAGTTCCCATCGTCTCCTGGTGGCATCTTTAGGGCTTTCTATAAATAGAATCGTATCATCTGCAAATAAAGATACTTTGACTTCTTCCTTTGCTGCGTGTGTGCCGCTCAGTTTTTTCTGTTGCCTAATCACTGTGACCAAAGTTTGGAGGACTCTGTTGAACAGGAGTGTCGAGAGTGGGCATCCTTGACTCGTTCCTCACCTCGAAGGAAAATTTTCCACCCTCCGTGCATTGTGCACTATAGATCTGTCATCGACAGCCCCTGTTACGTGAAGGTCTGAGCCCTCTCTGGCTAATTGGTTCAGGGCTTTAGTCATGAAGGGATGTTGATGTTTATCAAATGCTTTTTGTGCATCTATCAAAGTGATCATATTGGTTTTTTTAATCCTCGATTCTGTGTGATGTTTTGGGACAGATGTATTCAATGTACCATGTGTATATGTATGACAGGGCACCCCATTAATTGGTTTAATGAATGCAGGTTAATAATTCAGTCCGTGGTGGGCTGCTCCAAGGCAGAAACAATATGGCGGAAGGGGCTGGAGGCGGAAGGATGTTTCCATCATGGCAGGCAGGAAGCAGAGAGAGAAGGGAGGAGACAGGGACAAGATCTACCCCTGCAGGTCAAACCCCAGTGACCACTTCCAGTCAAGTCCTATTTCCTAAGAAGACACTGAGCCATGAACTCATCTGTGGATGGTCCGCTGAAGAGCCCAGCGCCCCACAATCCAGTTGCCTTCTACAGATAGGAGATTTCTGGAGACATTTTAGATCTAAACCGCAGCAGAGTGGGAACTTGACTCTGGTCTACCTTATTTCTCTTTGGCATCCCTCCACTCGATAGATGTATATCCATTTTTCCCCTCCATGCCTCCTGCTACAGAGTTAGGTCTGGATTTTGTTGTTTTAGCACATGCTAAACAAGGGAATTCTTCATGATCTTCTGCTTTCCTGCCTCCACTTACCCCTAAATTACTGGACGTGGGGGTCACTCTCCATCCTAAAGCCAGTGACTCTGGGCCACAGTTCAAATTTGACCCACAAACTTTCGTGGGAAGTGGGTTTGTGATGGCCAGGTGGTCCAGGGAACAGGACACAGGTGGAGCTGAGAAAGACCCCCAAGCCAAACCTTAGATTCTGTATGCCGATTTTCACCTGGAATTTATTAAACACTTAACATGGTGAATTACAGCCACACATTTGTTTTTTTCCTTTTCTCCTGGCAATGCCCAGAGTCAAGCCTAGGACGTTACAAAAGCTAGACTAGCTTTCTACCACTGAGCTGCATCCCCAGCCCCAGATTTGCTAATATTATAAGGAGCATCTCTGTAGGTGAACGTGGATAAGGGAGGAAAAAGCATATCACAGACCTGTAATCCCAGCATTCTGGGAGGCTGAAGCAGGAGGATTACAAATTCCCGCTCCACCTGGGCAATTTAAAGATGTACCGAGACCCTGTGTCAACATAAAAAGGGCTGGGGGTGTAGCTCAGCGCAAAGGCCTTCGGCTTCAGTCCCCAGAACCAACCCACCCACCCACCAAGAAAGAAATGCAACATCTATACCTAGGAATCGTACATCAGCCCTAAAGAATGCGGCAACGATTCCAAGGAATAGTGAGTCGATGGAAAGTCCCCACCCCAATACAATTAAACTATGACCTTGTAAGAAAAAAGATGAATTTCTTAAAAATCCCATACATGGAGAAATTGCACCAGAAATTCCAGAATCCTACATCAGAATCAAACACTACTACAGAGTGAAAAATTGCATTCTGCTTCCGTGACTGTTATGGTTTCGGTGAAGCGGATCCCAAGAGTGTTGTGCACTCGTAGGTGGCCCTTTGGGAAGGGATTGAATCATCAAATGTTATGGCTGACCTGCTTTGAGGAGGTGGCCCCGTTTAGAAGAGGTGGTCTCCGGGCTGTGGCCTGGTGGGGTCTATCTCCTTCCCTGGCTCCTCCCTCCTCTCTCTGCTTCCAGACCGCCGTGATGTGAGCCAGCTAGCTATGGACTGGAACTGGAAGCCAAAATAATCCTCTCATTTAAATTGTGGGTGCGGGGCGTTGCTACTCACTGCCAAAAAAGGCATTGATCAAAGCAAAAGGTGATGTTTGTATATGAGAAAATCAATTGTATGATATCATCCCAGGACATTGTGTTGTACATCTGAGTCTCATTTACTTTCTCTTCATTAGTGATAAGAAGATACAAACTGTACAGTTTCCAGCTAGTTACCCAGAGGAAATACTATAAGAAATACTAGAAGAAGAAAAATAAGAAGAAATACTAGAAGAAAACAGGAGAAAAAACATTTGTGAATTGCAGTTGTCAAAAAAGAAAAAAAAATAGCCTAGCTGGCCTTATTTGTGAAACATAATTGTTTGTAGCATATGGAAGCACTTTTTCACATTTTCTTTGTATAAAATTTGTATTAAATTTAAATATCTTTTTTGATGATGGTGTTTCTTTGTGATGAGCCAATGGACTCACATGCTATGGTCTTTTGGGTTCTCCCCTCTTTCCCTCCCAGTTTTTTTCAGATTCTTAACCTTTTTTAAATTAAACTCTTTGGGCAAAATGAAAAAAAAAATACCAAAGACGACAGTGTGCATAACTAACTCTAAGAGTACAAGGCATGGAGGTGTGCTTGAGGGTGGGGAGAACAATTTGGGTACAAACACAATGGCGTCCTCACACCCTCTCTGATCGTTCTTCTACAGCGCTTGCTACTCACCCCACGGAGCCTACGCCCAGAGCAAGCTGGCCCTGGTCATGTTCTCCTACCATCTCCAGCGGCTGCTGGGCGCCCAGGGCTGCCATGTGACGGCCAATGTGGTGGACCCCGGGGTGGTCAACACGGACCTCTACAAGCATGTGTTCTGGGGCACACGCCTGGTCCAGAGGATTCTCGGCCGCTGGATCTTCAAGGTAAGACTCGAGGCTGCTGCGCTGGGCGATCACAGAGATATCCCCCTGAATAATTAGGAATAAGCGTCTTAGATGGTCGAGGTAAGACCCTGAGGGCTGATGGGACCTGCTGGAATTCTCTAGGAAGGCGAAAATAGACTTTTTTTGAGCACAAGAGGCTGGTGGGCTTGTCTGGTATCAAAGAAGCACAGATTACAGGTGTTTGCAAACATCAGGTGTGGCGGGTTGCCGGGTGCTACAATCCTGAGACCCTGCTTCGTGGCCAGGGATGTCTTGTTCCCGTCTTGGACAGGTCCGAAATAGTGACCCATTCACAGGAGAAAAGCAAATGGATGTATTCAGCAGACGTGTGAAGCAACCTCGGAGCAGCCTCAGGCCGCGAGGACCCCACAAGCAGGCATCATGCTTGTCCGTGTTTGGGTTTCCTCCTGTACCTGTGTCTGATCTCCGAGGAAAATCTTGGGGCCAGATGGGAGGGGTGTCCCTATTCTATGGTTCTCTCAAATCCCTTCAGCTGAAACTATTTCGGAGTAATGCATCCTGACCCCCAAGAAGGACTCGAGTAGGAGAGGGACCGGTCTGTGCGAACGCCATCAGCAACTCGTGCTGTTTTTCTTTGTCCTCGAAGCGCCGTCCTTTGGGGTTACTCGCCCAGCGGTGCCGGGCTGGTGTCTGCGTCCAGGCTGAGGTCACTGCAAATCCGGCACACCAGCGATGTGTTCTCATTGGGACACTGAGATGGACCGAGAATTCATTTTCCTCCTCTTCTTTCCGAGTGCCCACGCACGCTCCGATATATTTCTTCCTCTTTATTTGGTGAGGTTTGTGATGCCGATCCTACTCTTTCCTCTTACAGACACGGCTTTATAAAACTGCAGTCTGTGAAAAAAATATCTGGAAGTCAGTAATAAAATGAGCACACGCATCCGTACTGCTTTCTCGTTCTGCCCCAAAGAGCCGACCTCTGTCCCTAATGGATTCCTCGCATCTTACTCTGCTTCTCGTTAGGAATCTGTCTTGCACGTACACTCCCAGAAAAATGTACCTCTGTGTCCTTTGATCCTGTTGGAAGGTCGGTTCTGCTTCCTTTGCTGTGGATGTTTTCTCCTGGCTCTCTTTAGAAAATTACAGACTAGAAACTAAAACAACAAGGATTTATTCCCTTCTGGTCTCACAGCTGGGAGGCTGAGACGAGAGTGTCCCCGGCCATGCTCCCTCCACAGGCTCCAGGGGAGACCCACCTGCCTCTGCCTCCTCCTGGGGCTCCAAGTGGCCCTGGGCCACGGCCCCCTCGCTCCAATCTCTGCCTCTGTTTTAACAGTTTATCTTCTGGGTCTGTGTCTCCTCTTCTTTTGTGTTTTTCTTTCTACTGTTTTTGGTGCCGCTGATCAGTCTGATAGCCTGGTACATACTTGGCAAATGCTGCCCCTCTGGGCTGCGCTCCGGCTGCATTCCGTCTACCTAATATGTGGCCTTCTCTTTGACGTCTTTGTATCAGCTCTACAGGAACACATCAAAAGAAAATTAAAACATCTATCATTACTATGGTGGTCCCAGCGATCTTATTTTCTACCTGGGGGCAACACACTTAATACTTCCCTTCCACAGTGCCTACGTAGATTATTATTTGCAGACTGTAATTTATCACGTACTACTTTGTACATCACTCCTATATCAGTGTCGAATTTTACTCCACAAAATGTGGCCCGCAGTATGCTCCAGACTGGCCGCCTGCCTTTGTAAATAAAGTTTTATTGGCACACAGCCGTACTCGTTCATTGCCACGTGCCCACTCATGGAGAGACAGCCAGTCATTGACGCATACTCATTCGTTCATACATTCTTGTCCTGTAAGGTCAAAGTGGCCATGACAGACCAGAGAAACTCACTGACTGTCTGTCCGTCCACACCACACCACTGCTGTCCCTGATTAAAGAGACGATGATATTTTTCCTCACGGCGGCTCTTTACCGTCGTCTCTTGCTTTGCTGACTTCCCGGGACCTGAACGGCCTCACAGTGTTAGACTGCACCTCACTCAGTTACCCTGCAATGTGTGGCAGCCTCAGTTTCCCCATCTTCTCCTCCTCCAGGACTTGTGTGGTGATGGTTATTCATGCACCACAGATTTCCTTTCCGTCTCTTCCATGTCAGCTTTGGATACAAAGTCTTGACGATATTTAAAAAAAAAAATGAAGAACCTTTTGTTTTCTCTCTCTCCATCTACTCCACGATCGTCGAATTATTGAGAAAAGTCTGTGCTTCTGAAAATTGGAACCAGCGACCTCCCGAGTCTGTCTAGATTGGGGAGTTTTCGGGAGAATGATTCCAAGTCAGTTTCCAAAATTTCCTTCGCGCTTATTGAGGCCGCGTTAAGATTTTTCTCTCTCTTCCCGAAGCAGTTTTGACAGCTTTTCTCCCGAGATAATTACATGTTTCTTCAAGTTATGGAATTAACAAGCGCGCCTCCTCATTCTCTTTTCGGCAGGTTTGTGTTCCGTGAGCGGCTCTTGCTTGCAGCTGAGACTCTCATGAAATCGGTTGCCGTCCAATTTCTTACAGAAGCTCAGTCAGCTCCTTTGGTTTCCAATTTAATTTCATTAGACCCCATCGTGGCTTCTCTGAATTCTTTCTTTGGGGGGGTGCCGGGAATCGAACTCAGGGCCTTGCGCTCGCTAGACAAGCACTCTGCCACTGAGCTACGCCCCCAAACCCTTTTCTAAATTCTTTACCCCCCAAAATTGTTAGCATACCATTTTCCCCCAATCATGAGCTACTTTCACCAGGAAAACCTTGACACCGTGTACTAAATCCGGTAAATCCGAATCCCTCCTGCCGTCCTTACAACAGCTTCAACCCCCCAGCAGAGCATTTCTTGACTTTTTCCTTGTCTGCCTTTAATACTCAAACATCAAAGTGGGGCTTAAGCCCCGTGAATCATATTCTCATTGTCTGATCATCAGCTACAAATCTGGATGGAAAATAACTTCAGGGCATCGTTGGAGGCACCCGCCTTTATAAATAAGAGACAGAATTACAGAAATTTTAAATTATATAGTAGAAGAATACCCATTTGCATGGGGAGGAGGTAAGAAGCTTTTAAATAAGAAGCCTTAAAGACAGCAGGAGGCCGGGACTGTCTTTATAATAATTCTCTGTGTGTTTTCTTTCTCTGTGTGAGCGTGTGATGTATCGAGGACACCCTGGTGGCTCCTGGTGAGAACCTGGGTGATTTAAGGGTCTTTATGTCCCTGTGTGTTGTCCGGAGCTCGGTTTTCTATCTCTCCATAACATCCATTCTCTGCCTCGTCATCAAACACGGGCCTCATTCCAAATTCAAGGTCACTTCCCCTGCGCAGCTTTGAGCATCTTGTACCTGGAGAGAAGCGCGGAGGCTTCTGCATTTATAAAGAGGAGATCAGCCCGGTTTGTTCTTTTTGCAAACACAAGACCACCCACATGTTTGTGCTGATGGGCGGCAGCCTGAGTGTAAATTAAGCTTTTCAGAGGCAACCCGGGCTGCTGTTCCTTTGGGGAAAACCTTGCAGCTCCATCCATCAAAACCTGGGATGACACAAGAAATAAACACGTCTCAGCCGCCGCCGGAGCAGGGCGTGAGGGACGCCGTCCCTGCCCGCAGCCCCGTCCCCTGGAGAGTGATGGATTCCTGCAGAAAGAGCGAAGTCCCGGGTAGAGTGTTTGCAAACAGGCTCCTTGCAAACCAGCCCAGACGTCCTTGTAGTCCTCTTACCGATCTGCAGTGTAAAAACACAGATTGACAGTGTGGACATGGCCCGTGTCTCCTGCTGTTTACACAACCATGCAGACTCCGTTCTTGAAATAAAAAGAAAAAAATAAAAGATTTATTTCAGCTCATGATTCTGTTCCAACACGGAGGGGCTGCCTGGACACGTCCTTGTGGGCGACAGCATCCCAAGATGATGCAAGACATGCCGTGATGTGATCTAGAGAGTGCATGTGAGTGTTTGGAGTCTCTTAAAAAGGCGGCCGGATTCCCTGACCCCCATGACCTTGTCCAACCTGATCTCCCTTATCGGGATTAAGTTTCCACCTTCTCAGCATGAGACATAAACCCCAGCGTGAGATTTCAGAGGGGAAAATCCATCTTGCATCCACCGCAGCCCCCTTGCTAATAAAGCAGATGGCTGCTTCGCTTAAGCCCGCCTGGAAACCGCCCCGCGCTCTGAGGAAGAAGGACCCTCCGGGCGATTGCATGTCTGAGTGATGCGCTGCAAGATGACAGCTTTAATTAATCAAATCGAGGGCACACGCCCAAGGACCTCTCGCTCTGGCTTCAATGTCGTCAGCATGCCCCCTCGTCCTGGGTTATTCCCAGCAGCACTAGACGTGCAGATGTGCACCTAAGAGGCAGCAGGTTCTCACAGACCCTCCAGCGCGACCTCCCTGCACCCATTACCCTCATCTCCATCGCAGCAGACCTTCTGGCAGAAACACAAGCCTCCCTTCTGCTGCTCCCTCCTCCCCGGTGCCTTAGTGACAGCTCTCTAAAGGAACGGGATCCATCAAAAATATGTGTGTCATTAGATGAGTGGACGTATCAGGTAGGCTTGCAGGAGAGAGGGTGAGAGAGTCTGCTGTGCTTGCTCACTGGAGAGCTGGAGGATCCAGGAGCTGCCCAGTCCAAGATGGAAGCTGCACAATAAACCAGGTGAAGAACGCACGCCCAGTCCAAGGTTGAAGGCCTGGAGGCTCCCTGGAAAGACCCCAGTGTAAGTCTTTGTTGGAAGGCTAAAGACATGGGTGACCTGGAGACCCATGTTCAAGGTTAACAAAGGTGAGAGCTCTTCCAAGATGGCGGCACTTCCTTCTCCCTTTCCTTTTTATTCCATCCAGGCTACAAGCCGGTTGGTTGGTGCCACCCACATCCCGGGTAGGTCTTCCCCTCGTTGGCTGGCCTATGTGCCAATCATCCACAGTATGCCCAGGACTGTGCTTTATAACCTGGTACATAGTTCTTAATCTGGGCAAGCTGACACATCACAGATCAGAGTCACATCCAAGAATGCTGTTTGTGCACATTTTGCACAGTTTGGTCCTTCTTTTCATTTAGGGCTGAGCAGAAATACCAAGTCCACCTGACCACCTGGTCTCCCAGTGAGCAGACTTCATTCTTCTTCAAGGCTCTTCTCAGCAACCGGACTGATTCTTTTTTAACTGGCAGAAAATCTTGCCCATTTCTAGTACTGAGCTCCACCACATGATGCTCGTTCATGACATTGTGTAACCACCACCGCTATCCACCTGCAGAACTCTTTATCTTTCCAAACTATTCTCATAGAAAATAATGTCCAGTTTCTTCGCTTTTCCCAGACTCTGGAACCTGCCCATCTCTTTTCTGTCTCTCTGGATTAGATGGCTCCAGGAACCTCATATAAATGGAATTGTACAATATTTGTTTTTTGCGCTTGGCTTACTTCACCGAACACAGTATAGTCAAGGTTCACCCATACTGTGGGCAAGTGTCAAGATGCCTTCTTTTTCAAGCCTGAATAATATTCCCTTATGTAAACAGGCTACAAATTCTTCATCATTTCTTCTATGGCTGGACACCTGGGTTGGTTCCTCCTCTCGCCTGCTGTGAATGATGTGGCTCTGGTCCAAGTACCAAGTACTAAGCCACCCAGGTGTCCAAATTTCTCTTGGAGTCACTGCTTTCTCTTTCAATTATATATCCAGAAATGGAATTGCTAGATCCAAAAGACTCTTTTTGTCTGTGTCCTTCACTAGCCTGCCATTTGCATGGAAAGGGAACTTTGCTGCTTCTATTCATGCTGCACTCTTACACTCTTGTCCAGGAAACATCTGCTTTGTGAATGATTGAACTAATGAACGAAGGAGTGAGTGAGTGGCACCAGACTAAGAAGATGGCGGCTAACACAGAACTGGAGAAAGGTGCTGTTTCTCCTTTTTTGCCAAAAAATTATCTCCTGGTTAAGAGAGAACTTAATGAATTTGAGCCAGCTCGCACTCTTGGGGCACTGCAGCGCTCTGAAGATTAGTGCTGTCCATATTCCTATGTTGAAATCTGATGGTGTGAAGAGGTAGAACCTGTGAGAGGTGATGAGATGCTGAGAGTGGATGCTGAGAGTGGATGCTGAGAGCCTCATGGGTGGGATCCGTGTCCTCATCACAGAGACCCCAGAGAGCTCTCTGCCCTCCACCATGTGAGGAGACAGTGAGAAGGCGCCATCTGTGACCCGGGAAGCAGCCTCACCAGACACAGATCTGCAAAGCTGGACCTTGGACTCCCCAGCCTCCAGGACTGGGGACAATATGTGTCTGCTTATTTAGGTTTCCCGGTTTATGGTTCAATAATGAGCTATACAGACTGGTATTCTGAATATCAGTCTGAATGTCATGCAGCGTATTTTTCAATTCACAGAGATGGGAGAGATTAGTGTCGATGGATGCATTGACTAAAACGCACCTTGGCTTTGACTCATACTATGTCATCGGAAGAGCTGAAGTACATTCTGCTCTTATAAATTTCTTCTGCTCTTGGGAAATCGCTTAGATCTTAGACACATTCACAGTTCATCTTGCATCTAATTTTCAATCATGGACTCGACCCCAGAACCACTGGAATCCAAACTTACTCTTTATAGGACAGGCAGCAAACCCTCGTAATGGTTGTATATCATCCTGCAAAGATATCCACATCCCGTGTCCCATGTAGTGGACAAAATAATAACCCCAAAGATGTCCCCATCCCGTTTGCCACGTGGTAGATAGAACCATGACCCTAAAGATGTCCACATCCGGATCCCCATGTGGGAGACAGAATAATGTTCCTGAAGATGTCTGCACTTTAATTCCTAATGGGCAGACAGAGTAATGTTCCCAAAGACGTCCACATCCGGATCCCCATGTGGGAGACAATAATTTCCCCCAAAGATGTCTGCGTCTTAATCCCTATCAGTAGACAGAATATTAGACCCAAAGATATTCAATCTCATTCCCCTGCAGTACACAGAACAAGGTCCCCCGAAGATGTCGACGTCCTAGTCCATGTGAGGTGGACAGAATGATGTCCCCAAGGCTGTCCACATCCCAAACACCATGCGATAGACAGAACACTGTCTCTCGTGTTGGTTTACATCCTAGTACTTGCAATCCATGAACACGTGGCCTTACGTGGCAAAAGTGGCTTCTGCCTTCTCCGTATGGAGGTGGTCCTGGATCACCCACTTGAACCCACTCTCATCCCTAGAGTTCTTGTCTGCAGGAGGCAGGAGGACCAGAGTCTGACGAGGACAAGTCAGCATGCAATCTGTGATCCGGGTGACACAGAGGCCGCACCAAGAGGTGTAGAAGTCTCACGATGCTGGAGACACTCAGGAAACGGATCCCCGGCTGGGTCCTCCAGGAGGGACCAACCACGGCGTCGCCTGAATTTTGCCCTAGTGAGACTCTTCTTGGGTCTCCAACCTGTAGAATTTCATGATAGTAAACTTGTGCCATTAGAAGCCATCAAGTGCGTCGATTTGTTGAGGCAGAGCGAGCTGCACTGGTTGGAAACCAGAAGGGAAAGACCGAGAAGGGGAAGACCGAGAAGGGAAAGACCGGTGTCACTTGGTGTCACCGTGGCAAAGACCCGAAGTGAGCAAGTTACCAGGCAGAAAAGTGTATGTTGGCTCAGAGCTTCAGAGATTCCAGTCCATGGTTACTGGGCCCTATTGCTTTGGGCTGGGTTGAGGCAGAAACATCATGGTGGGTGTATGTGGAAGAGCAAAACTGATCATCTCGTGTAGGAATGAAAAACAGGAAGAGGCTTGGCATCCCAGTAGCCCCTTCTAGGCCACGCCCCTGGTGACCTCACTGCCTCCCGCCCTCCCCTTTGTGCCATTAGAAGCCATCAAGTGCGTCGATTTGTTGAGGCAGAGCGAGCTGCACTGGTTGGAAACCAGAAGGGAAAGACCGAGAAGGGGAAGACCGAGAAGGGAAAGACCGGTGTCACTTGGTGTCACCGTGGCAAAGACCCGAAGTGAGCAAGTTACCAGGCAGAAAAGTGTATGTTGGCTCAGAGCTTCAGAGATTCCAGTCCATGGTTACTGGGCCCTATTGCTTTGGGCTGGGTTGAGGCAGAAACATCATGGTGGGTGTATGTGGAAGAGCAAAACTGATCATCTCGTGTAGGAATGAAAAACAGGAAGAGGCTTGGCATCCCAGTAGCCCCTTGTAGGCCACGCCCCCGGTGACCTCACTGCCTCCCACCCTCCCCTTCTAGGCCACGCCCCCGGTGACCTCACTGCCTCCCGCCCGCCCCTTCTAGGCCACGCCCCCAGTGACCTCACTGCCACTAGGCCGTACATCTTAAAGACACCACTACCTCCAAATAGCACCGTGGACTTAGGACCAAGTTTCCAACACTCAAAATCCAGGCCACAAGCTCTGTCTGTGCTTAGAGATATCAGCCCTGCGTGTGCACAGCCCGCAGGAGACCGGGGCCGACGCCGGGAATTCAAAGAGAAGCCAGGAGCAGACAGTGATGCCAGCCACAGGCACGGGAGGGCGAGCGGCTCAGAATACAGAGTAGAGGAAAGAGGAAGATGGTGGGAATTCTAGGCAGAGCCTCCATCCATCACCCCATGCACGGGAGCCTGCTCCTGCTCTCCAGCTCCTGCGATGCCCCTTCTGTGTTAATCTCTTTATTCTGCATAATAATATCTCATAAGATTGTTGTGAGATGCTGACGTCCTGTACATGGGAACATTGCAGATCTGTAAAGCCCCATATAATTATGCTATTAGGAGGTCTCATTCCTCCTGTGTACCCTGTTCGCAGCCCTGTTTAATACACTAAATCTCTCTGCCCTTCTAACCGAGTTCGTTCCCCCGGCCCAAGCCCAACCATTGGCCTCTATGCATCTCAAACTTTAGGATGACAACCTTCAAAAAGATCTTTGTGTGCCCCAAAGCCAGCAAAAATGCGGGCGAGCACTTACTAAACATTTTTTGTGCGTAGCTTCCAGGCGCTGCTGTCTCTGGTTTGCAGCCGATTTAACTACCGACACAAAGCAGTATGTGCCATGACCCCCTGCAGGGCTCTGACCTTTCAGAGATGCCCTTGCTTCTGTTAAAAGGGACACACTTGTCCGGGCATGATGGTGGTGCATGCCTGTAATTCCTGCAGTGTGGGAGGCCGAGGCAGGACAATTGCCAGTATATGCCTGGCCTGGGCAATAGAGCAGCTTAATGAGACCCTGGCTCGAAATTAAAATAAAAATGGTGGAGGGTGAAGCCCAGGTGAAGGCCTTGGGTTCAGTCCCAAGTGTCAAATGTCACACCAGAAAGCAAAAGAAGACAAAAGAATACAAAAACAAGTGTCTTATTCGCTTAGTCTTCCAGCCAGGCTCTGGGCTTTCAAAGATCCCTTTGCTTTTGTTTATTTTTATTTTATTCTTACTAGTCCATGTTTGCAGCACAGTTTTTACCTTCCTTGTGTGGAGCTGGGGCATGCACAGAACACAGCTTAATTCTATTTTCATCCCTTTCCTCTCCCTCCCTCCCTCCGTCTCTTGCTCCTCTTCCCATTTCAGAAAGATCTATCTCCCTGCTTCCTATCATCTATCTTTTAATTTGCTCTTTACTTATATTTTGGGCAAAGGGACACTCTGCATTCTTGGATTTGACTCTACAATGTCCCCATCTTCCTACAAATGACTCGAGTTTATCCCTCTTCGTGGCAGAGTAGTACTCCACTGTGTATAAACTCCACATTTTCTTTATTCATTCATTGAACCACAGTTGACCATAGCTAATTAAAAACACAGAAAGCAAATGCATAGGTAAGGGGTGTACTGGTCAGCTTCTCATTACCATAGCAAAATACCTGAGGAAATAAGCTCATAAAAAGAACAGGTTTCTTTCTACTTACAGTATTGACGGTTGTAATCCATATTGTTTGGACCTGAGTGGAGAAAGCCCATCTAGGAGCAAGGAGATGGGGGGAGGGGCTGGGGTTCCATGATCCCCCTCAAGGACGTGACCCAAATGATCTAGTGACCTCCTGCTTGTCTTACCTCCTAAACCCTCATATTCTTGAACGTTCCATTGCCAGGGCCAACCCCCCCGTGTCCACAACTTAGAGGCAGCTGCGCTTTACTGGGCTTGTTTTCAGTCCGTGGTCTGCTGGCTTCGACGGGACCCTCATGGCAGAAGGGCGTGGGGTGGAGGAAACCCCCCACGTCATGGCAGCCGGGAAGCAGAGCCAGAGAGGAAGGGGCAGGCGCCAGATTCCGTCCCCAAAGTCACATCTGGAAGTGTGTATGCTAATCTGCAGGGCAGCTCCCCACCCGAGTGAGTTGATAATGAAGCTTAACCCTAAGAGAGTCCACTAGTTTCCGATGGCGTCTTTGGGGCACACCCAACACCCCAACTGTAGTAAGGCTCCTACTACACATGAGTCTCATGCGTTTGGCAGGAGGTTAGCTCATGGGGCGATGTACGGTTTGGTGGATGACTGCTAGCCGTGTGTCCTGTGCCCAGAATCCCGTGGGAGAGGCATCTTTCTCCCAGCGGCACGCGGTGACCAATACAGGCCCTAAAATGGACTTAGGTTGCTGTATAGGAGCTAAGAAGTACTGCTGCTTCCTGGGTTCTGAAATCTGGGCCCCAAAGGCCATCAGTTCCTACAACTTCTGACTAGCCTGAGCACCTCTTAGGTCTACTGTGCTGGCCACACTCAGCACCGGAGCAAAATCCCCACTCTGTCAGCAGCTCTTTTCTCTGCCTGCCAAGCTCCTCTTTGAAGTGTATTTCCGCCGCGCAGACCACCGCAAAGTGCAGCTGCTGGTTGAGTGAGAGACCAAGAATCTCTTTGCTATCAATGGCTCGGTATTGCTGATGATTAAACGCCGAAGCCAAACACTCGTTCATCTGCCTTCAAGTCATTTAATGAGCATTTCCGTTTCACGAAGAGTTGGTGCATTAAGGGCGCGTGTTGGGGATTTTAGGAGGCGCATCCTTACCGCAGAGATCAAGCCACCCTTGAGATACTACCCAGGTGGGTGGATTGTCTTGGCAGTGTCCTTGGAGAGGAAATCCGGCCTTTGCCCCGTGCGTCAGCCCCTGAACGTGCTCCTCTCCCTGCAGCAACCCCGCGAGTACTGCGAATCCTCCATACTCTGCTCCCAACTTGCCCCAACCTGGTGTTGTTCTTTCTTTCTTCCCGCAGACCCCGGATGAAGGCGCCTGGACTTCTGTCTATGCAGCAGTCAGCCCAGAGCTGGAAGGAGTCGGTGGCCGCTACCTGTACAACGAGAAAGAGACCAAGTCCCTCAAGGTCACCTACGACCAGAAGCTTCAGCGAGAACTGTGGGCCAAAAGCTGTCAGATGACGGGAATCCCCGATGTGACGCGTGACGCCATTTTGGAATAACTCATTTTGATGTGTTGCGTGACACCATTTTGGAATAACCGATTTTGCCAGCACTGACTGGTTGGGACTCTGAAGAGCCTGATGCATGTAATTCTGACATTCGCCTACCGCCAGGGCTCGGTCCTCTTGTCTCGAGTTGATGGCCTTAATCTTAGCAGGAATTCAACATTCAGAGAAATGTTGGAGATGACCACACACACGCCGGTGGTCCCCAAATGCCAAATTGTCACACAAGTGCCATGGAAATTAAATCTCTCCTACTAAATGTGTAGTTGTCCTTGCTTGGCGTGGAGAGACAGGAGGAGACCAAGGATTGAGATGAGGCCTCTCAGGGAGGCCCCAGCCTGTCTGGGAGCTGGTCGGCATCGTGAGTTCTCGTGTTTCATTTCGCCGAGACACGGACTCGTGTTTCACGAGAGCCCCCCGTGAGTTCTGAGTCCTAGAAACAGGTCACCACGCATCAGGCTGTACGGTCCGTCACCTGCAGACAGTGGCACCATCTGTTTGTCCTCATTCAGAATAAGGTTAGACCACGCCGGCCAGGCGCCGGTCCAGCGGGTACCGGGAGAATGTGCCGGGACAGGGTCACCAGAGGACTCCATGGGACAGAGACAGGGACGGGTCCTGGATGATGTCCTCATGGGATGCAGGAGGAAAAGGATGAGACTTGGAGAGTGTCACCAGGGGATCTTGAAGGACAAGGATGGCTCTTAGACCCTGTGACCATGGGATTCTGTAGAACGGCAACAGTCCGGACAGTGACACTGGAGGAGTCCACAGGGCAGAGATAGGAATGGGGACAGGACAGTGTGCCATGGGATTTTGTTGATAGGACTCATGGCTAGGGGACAGGACGGCGTCCCCACATGATTCTGTGGACAGAAGACATGACTGGGGGACAGGACAGTGTCCCCACATGATTCTGTGGACAGGACACACGGCTGGGGGACAGGACGGTGTCCTCATGGGATTCTGTGGGCCGGGACACACAGCTGGGGGACAGGACGGTGTCCCCACATGATTCTGTGGACAGGACACAGGGCTGGGGACAGGACAGTGTCCTCATGGGATTCTGTGGACGGGACACACAGCTGGGGGACAGGACAGTGTCCTCGTGGGATTCTGTGGACAGGACACACGGCTGGGGGACAGGATGGTGTCTTCATGGGATTCTGTGGGCAGGACACACGGCTGGAGGGCAGGATGGTGTCCTCATGGGATTCTGTGGGCAGGACACACGGCTGGGGGACAGGACGGTGTCCTCATGGGATTCTGTGGACAGGACACACGGCTGGGGGACAGGACGGTGTCCTCATGGGATTCTGTGGACAGGACACACGGCTGGGGGACAGGACGGTGTCCTCATGGGATTCTGTGGACAGGACACACGGCTGGGGGACAGGACGGTGTCCTCATGGGATTCTGTGGACAGGACACATGGCTGGGGGACAGGGCAGTGTCCCCACATGATTCTGTGGATGGGACACACGGCTGGGGGACAGGACGGTGTCCTCATGGGATTCTGTGGACAGGACACATGGCTGGGGGACAGGGCAGTGTCCCCACATGATTCTGTGGATGGGACACACGGCTGGGGGACAGGACGGTGTCCTCATGGGATTCTGTGGACAGGACACACGGCTGGGGGACAGGACGGTGTCCTCATGGGATTCTGTGGGTAGCACACGTGACTTGGCTCCCAGCTGCGCCTTCCCCATGTGGTGCCCCCAGGTGGCCTCGTCCCTGTTCACCTGTGAGCTCCTCCAGGCCTCTCTTCTGCCATCATTCTCTTTTCCGGTCTCGGGTCTCCATCAACCCATGATTCTTGAATAATCCTAATCAGATTCAGTGCAGTGTAGCCCCTCCGTTACTGTGACAATCCTGCCCCTGTACACTCCTATAGGTGGACATTTGTCCCCGGATCTCCTGTGTGACCGATCCTTCCACCTGGCACCTCGCGCTGCTCTCTGCTCCTGCAGTGCATTATGTGACCTGGTAGCCCTGAGATGTCAGGCAAACACTCTAAAAGAAGGGAATGAGTGCAAGGTCCGGAGATGAGGGTCAGGGTGGCCCTGAATCCATGTGCATCGTCCGCGTGAGAGACAGAAGAGGGACCCAGACCCAGAGAAGAAGCCACGTGAAGATGGAGTCAGAGACTGGAGCGATGGGGAGACAGCCCGGGGCCACCTAGAGGACTGGAAGTGGCAGAGGCAGGAGGATCTCCCTTGGAACACCCAGAGGTAGCTATACGTAATGGTAGTAGACTGAATACTGGCCCACAAAGGATTGATTCATATCCTGGCTTCTAGAACCTGAGTGTGACCGTATCAAACTTTTTTATTTACCAAAAGAGCGTGCACCAAGAATCAGCTCATGGACTTCTTTGAGACCCTCTGGCTCAGCCCTGTGAAACACACATAGTCTGTGAGTCTCACATCAGAATGGGAAATTCACCCGGAGAGGCTCGTCTTACCAGTTTGGGGGTCTTGGAAGGTAGGTGGAACCTCAGGGCGTCTCTCACATGACTGTCTGGTACAGATCGCCTTGATGCCCGGATTTCTGGATCTTTCTGCCAAATCCTAGAGTCCAGACAAACGAGTTTCTGGGCGGGACTCCTTCCTATATGAAACCAAGACTGAGGCCCATTGTGGTCTATATGACACTTCTGGACAACCGGAACAGTGCAGCAGAAAATCAGAAACTTCAAGTCTAGCAAGACCTCCACGTCTGAACATCTGCACACCCTCAGACAGCTATTTCAGCTGGAAGCCATCAGACACGAGTCCCAGCGGCTCTGATGACCTTCATGGAGATATTTCCAGCTGCAGGCTCTTCGGGGTAGGACAGGATGACCCCCAGGCAAAGGGGCCGTCTTCATCTCACGCTTCAGTCAAGCACCTCGCCGGCCGCGACCGTGCCCAGGCTGAGGAGCTGTGCCCCAGGGGAACTTTCAGTGTTGTGCGGCTTGACCTCCAGTTGCTCCTCTGTGTTCCACAGCAACTCTAACGCAGCTGTCCTCTGTGGGAAACAGCTGGAGAAATCAGCACTTGCTCCTTGTCATCTGACCGTATTAGTCCGCCGAGCTGGGAGACACCTCGCACCAGCTGGAGAAAATGTGCGCTTTGCTGGGTGAGTAAATGTCTTGCGTGGCTGAGTTCTGGGGACGGTGGGTGTAACCCTAAAGCCGATGTCTGGGGAATCAGTAGGATAACAAACGTACCAAGATGGCAGCCGACCTTGATTCAATAGATGGAGCCAGATGCATGTGCATCCACATAAAATACCTTTTGTTCCCTTCCAGTTGCACCATTGAGTTGTTTGGATCCAGAATGGATAGAACTCCCTCACCCATTTATTCATTAGTCCATCTATCATCAATCTATTTACTAGTCATCCACCTATATATCATCAGTTCATCAATCTATCCATTTATTCATCGATCCATTCACCATTCATCCATCGATCCATCCATTATCCATCCATCCATCGTCCATCCATCTACCTATTCATCTGCCATCCATTCATACATCTATTTATCCCTTCTATTCTTTTATTCTTTCAGCAAGTTAGTATTAAATGCAAGCATACCTCAGAAAGAGCGAGTCTTTTCTTCCAGTCTCTAGCAATAAAATAAGCATGACAATAAAGTGAGTCACACAGAATTTTGGTTCCTTGGTGCATATAAGAGATATAGTGATGCTATACTATAGTCTCTTAAGTGCTCAACAACACTGTGTATTTTAAAATGCGTATCTCATAGTTAAAATGCTTTACTATTTTTAAAAATCTAGGAGTCATCTGAAGTGTGGGAAAAATGGCACCCACAGATGAGCTCCACACGGGGGTGCCACAGATGAGCTCCACGCGGAGGTGCCACAGATGAGCTCCACGCGGAGGTGCCACAGATGAGCTCCACGCGGAGGTGCCACAGATGAGCTCCACGCGGAGGTGCCACAGATGAGCTCCACGCGGAGGTGCCACAGATGAGCTCCACGCGGAGGTGCCACAGATGAGCTCCACGCGGGGGTGCCACAGATGAGCTCCACGCGGGGTGCCACAGATGAGCTCCACGCGGGGGTGCCACACACCTACAATTTGTATGTAGTGCAGAATGTGCAAAGGCCAGTGAAGAAGTGTTGTTCAATGAGATGTGCCTGTATTTGTACTCTGCCAGCTTCGTGACACTGGTACACAGTCTCGCAGGATGGATATCCTGTCCTGCTGAATCTGGAGGCTGCTGTAGGCTCTAAAGAAAGCAGGTCCTAATTCTTGGGACTGGGGGATGTCGCCTGGTGAGATCACAGACCCTTCCACCAGGCCGTCCAGTGTGGATCATGGTAGTTTCTGAGTTGCCCTGGTCTAGATGGAACCTTGATTTGGGGATGACTTCATGGTGGCCATGTGGGATGGGTATCTACCATCTTGCTTATTGGAAACACAACCCTGCGAGAGACACGTGGTGTTTCCAAGACAAGGCCATCTGCGAGGCTGGACTGGGACGTCCACACTGATCCACAGATGCGGGAGGGCACGCCGTGATCATTCCCCCATCTGGTGCAGGCTTGTGACAACCCGAGTCTTGCATTGAATGACAAAGTTAAACCACAGTATTTCCATCTTTCTGATCTAGCCATCAAATGGCGATACTCATGCACACAGTATCTACGTCCGGCTTTTCTGAGGGGATCGCAAGATCTGTGCATTCTGTTCAGGGAAGCTCTGGGCTAAACAAACTCCACCTAGTTTGGAATTCAAGCTGTCATTCAGTTATCCGCTTAAGCAAAAACTCAGTGGGAAATTGTATTTTCTGCAGTTTCAATGCCAGTATCATTAATTTGGGGGAGGCATTTGTGCACAGTAAAAATCTTTGGAAGTCTAACATCTCGGGTCCTCTTCAAGGAAATACTGTCTAGGTTTTAGGCCTAGATCCCTTAGCAATTTAGCTCATTGCTTATTGGTAATTGTTGCATATATCTCTTTCCCCCACCTTATTTTGCCTTCCTTATTGGTTGTGTTATCAAACATCCCAATTCTTTTCAGGCCACATATCTTTTAGTTTTATTTCTATTCAGACCATTCAGGGTTAATATATTTCTCTCTGAGCACTTGAACTGTGTCTCATAAACATATAGGGCTTTTGTTTTTAACTTTCCTCTTCAACCAACAACTTCTTTTTAAGGGTATTTCTTAAAGGGTAATTTTTAAATTATTGCTATATGTTTATTTTGTTTCTTTTTTATTACTCTATGTTTGCAGTATATATTGTGTATATTCCTTGAGTTGGTACGTGGAATATTTTTAACATTTCCAAGAATATAGACTTAGGAAGCATCCTTTTGTTATATGCTTCTGATTTTCCTATTGGATGACTTCAGAATCCCCAAATAGTGATTCTGAAAGAGGGCTTGGATATCCACTATGGGCCTGCAGGCAGGTGATGTGAAAAGGTTTATTCTCTAGATTGGGGGCACTAAACTTGTAATGCTAGGATACAATACCCAACACCCACAATTCAAGAGGTTTCATTTGGCTCATGGTCTCAGAGGGTCTAGTCCATAGTGGGCTGCTCCAAAGCAGGAGCAACATGGCGGACGGGCGTGAGAGAGGAAAGATGCTCACATCATGGTGGCCGGGAAGTAGACCAGGCTTTATTAAGTCATTCCTTGCTATCTATGTAGATGGGTTCCAGGGTCCTTGTGGACACCCACATCCTTGGATCCAGAAGTCCCTTTTATAAAATGGCATATTTGTATATCACCTTTACACCTCCTCCTGCCTACTTGAAATCATCTCCATATGACTAGTAAACTTAATACAGTGCAAACACTGTGTTAATGCTTGTTACACTATGTTGTCCATGACAAGAAATAAATTCTGTACATGTTCAGTTCAGATGCAATTTTTCATTAATATTTTTGATCCCGGGTTGCTTGAATCCATGCACATGGAACCAGTGGACAGGGGCCAACCGTATGCAAATATGGCACCATTTTATGTGAGATTGGGCAACCTCAGATTTTGGTATCTGCAGGTGGACCTTGGAATCAATACCCTGAAAACGTCGAGGGACAATTGTACTTAGATTTGCATGAATGAAGGTTTTCATCATCTTATAAGTGCTCTGTATTCTTTCCATCTTTTCAAGAGAGGGTTTTAGAAATCTGTGAGTATTTGCTTTATATGTTTGAAGGTAATGGGTACTAGAAGCCCACAAATTCATAGGTTTACTATCTTCTTGGTGTAATGGTCCATTTATTTATAAAAACATCCACTTTGGCTATTTTGGTCATTTTTTTTAGCTTTGAGCTGCCATTTCCCATGACTGACTTCACAGTTTTATTTGGTATTTATTTGGTATACATAGATTTCATGAATTACAGGCAGCTATTTAATGGCTGTCAGTCTCTCTCTCTCTCTCTCTGTCTGTCTCTCTCTCTCTCTGTCTCTCTCTCTCTGTCTCTGCCTCTGTATTAGTGACACAACACTCACAGCTGTAAAAGCAGAAAGGTTAAATTTGGCTCATGGTCTCAGAGGGTCCAGTCCATGGTCAGCTGGCTCCAAGGCAGGAATATCATGGCAGACAGGTATGGTGGAAGAAAGATGCTTAATTCATGATAGTCAGGAAGTAGACTGAACTTTCTGGACAGAAAAGGGTGAAGGACCACATAGGCTTCTCAAGGTCACTGTCTTAGTTACTTTTCTCTTGCTGCTGGGACAAAATACCCAACACCCAAAGTTAGGGGAAGAAAGGTTTATTTGGCTCACAGTCTGTAGAGGTTTCAGTCCACAATCAGCTGGGTCCAAGGCAGGGTGGCAGGGCAGACAGGCAGAAGGCAGCCAGGTAAGCAAGGGATGCAAGCAAGCTAACTAACCAGCTTCTTCCTGTAGCTTGTATTTTATCCAGGCTGCCTGTCTTTAGGGTGGGCAGTACTCCCACCCTTAATCCTAATGCCCTTAATCCTAGCGTCACATCCATGATCCCAGCAGAACCATGCCAGTCACATCCATGATCCCAGCAGAACCATGCCAGACCAATCAGTGAACTAATTTGGTAATCACACAGTCTAAATCCAGCTACCTCTTACCACATGAGGCTTTGGAAGGACATCTAGACACAGACCATAACAGCCAGATTTCCATGACTCACTCAGACATACCAAGGAGCATTCTTTACTAAGCTACAAGACATTTCTTAGTCCAGTGAACTTGAAAAATCTGGATTAATGCTCTCTCATTCTCTCTTGCCTTGAATTATTTTTCATTTACGTTTCTTTTTTTAAATGTCCAAATATCCGCCACCATGTTTACCACTGATTCCCTCTAAGTTATCCCCAGATAAACTAAACTTCCCTCCCTAGAGTTAACCAGCATCTACACCCTCTTTCCCTTCTACACAGAACCTTGAATTCTGCCCCTCGCACCCCCAGGATGGTGTTTGCTACGTGTGAGCCCCACATGACCGAGGAGGGAGAGCACAGCTCACTCGGCCTTTTCTGAATTTGACCCGGTGTTGCTGGCTTCTAGCCTCGAGTGCCTCTAAACTCCCTTCATTGCTCTGTAGACTCATTTTTCATCTGATTTCCTCTCTGCAGTCTGAAGACAATGTTCCTTTTCAGGACATGAAGAGAAATCAGATGATGGATTGATAGTCTTGTTGTGGGCAATCTCATTTTTTCCCACAACAAATTTGTCCTCCTCCCTAACTTAGCCACCTGCTCCCACTGTCTCCCTCCAGATATTGCACATCGAAAGGCCACTCGGCTGATCACGTCTGCATCTTTTTTTTGTTTTGTTTTGTTTTGTTTTGAGACAAGTTCTTGCTGTGTGGTTCAGAATGGCCTTGAATTCACTATGTAGCCCAGGCTGACCTTGAACTTGAAGCGATCCTCCTGCCTCAGCCTCTCAAGTGCTGGGATTACACGTGTGAGCCACCCCACCATATCCAACAATCATGTCTACATTTTAGGCATCTTTTCTCACCAACGCTCACTGCCCCTCAGGCACCAGTCTCCCACCCACCCCAAATTCTTCTGCCCCACTGGGGTTTACAGTTTATTGTGCAAATGACTCCAGACTGGGAAGTTCAAAGCAACATAAATTCATCCTCTCCCAGCCCTGGAGCTCAAGAGGCTGAGACAAAGGTCCCCAAGGGCTAAATTCCCTCCACAGGCTCCAGGGGAGACCCTCCTGCCTCTGCCTCTTCCTGGGGCTTCTCCCGGGATGTGGCCCCTCACTCCAGTCTCTGCCTCCATCTTCACATGGCTTCTCCTCTGTGTCTGTATCACACCTTCTGTCTCTTGTAAGGGTCACGGGATTTAGGGCCACTCTGATCCAGGTTAACTCTGATGCAGGTTAATCTCAACATCCTTAATTAACTACACCTGCAAAGACCCTCTTCCCAAATAAGGTCTAACTGGCAGGTTCTAGGAGTCAGGACATGGGTGTAAGTGGAGCTTTGAGAATCTGTTACTGCACATCCATGCAACAGAATATTCTTCAACCACAAAAATTAACAAATGTGTCAACTTGCCAAGCATCACAGATGTACCTTAGAAAACAATATGTACATGAAAAAAACCCAGACGCAGAAGGCCAGGCACATGTTCTGATTCCCTCCTACAAGACACCTCGTGTACTCAAATTGAAACACATGCAAACTCAATTGGAGGGACCTGGTGTATGAGTTTAGGGTCTATTTTGGGGGTGGTTAAATGTTTTGGTGGAGATAGTGCTATTGATCAGCCAGAATTATGAATGTACTGTCGGCAAATTATACCAATAAGTGATTGACTTTGTGACCTTTGGATCTCACTTCAGTAATATATTCGTTATGGAAAGGATACAAAATTGGTTGAAGGGTACAATATATTTTCTTGCCCCTCCATGTGATGGCTTATCTTGATTATCAACCCAGTGGGCTTGAGGGATGCTTTGGATACTAGTAGAACACAGTCCTGTGTGCATCTGGGTGGGTCATGGAATGTGACCCTGGGGATGCTGTCTGCCCCCAACCTCTTTCTTTCTGCTTCTTCTGTTTCTCCTTCCCAGCCACCATGATGCTAGTATCTTCCCTCCCCCACACCCATCCACCATGTTGTGCCTGCCTTGGAGCAGTCCACCATGGACTGGACCCTCTCAGATCATAAGAACCATGAGTCACTGAGGCTCTCTCTTTCTCACTCTCTCTCTCTGTCTCTCTCACTCTCTCTCTGTCTCTCTCTGTCTCTCTGTCTCTCTGTCTCTCTGTCTCTCTGTCTCTCTGTCTCTCTGTCTCTCTGTCTCTCTGTCTCTCTGTCTCTCTGTCTCTCTGTCTCTGTCTCTCTCTCTCTCTCTCTCTGTTTCTCTCCTTCCTGACCACCATGATGGTGAGCATCTTTCCTCCTCCTCACCATCCACCATGTTCTTCCTGCCTTGGAGCATCCCACAATGGACTGGACCCTCTGAAACCATGAGTTACTCAGGCTCTCTCTGTCTCTCTCTCTGACACCGTCTCTCTCTGTCTCTGTCTCTCTCTCTCCTTCCTGGCCACCATGATGTGAGCATCTTTCCTCCTCCCCACCAGCCGCCATGTTTTTCCTGCCTTGGAGCAGTCCACCATGGACTGGACCCTCTGAAACCATGAGCCCAATTCAACCTTTCCTCTTTTAGGTTCTAGAGTCAGATATTTTATCCCAACATCAAAAAGCCAACTAATACTCTCATCTGCCCAGCACTGAGCTGGCACACATGTAGTGTGTATTGCTCAAAATGGGACCAAATTAACAGAGAGAAACCATGGAATCTGTATAGAGTCTTCTCCTTCCCTGAATGTGTGAATTGCTTACGGAACCTTCCCAAAGGGACACGTTTTCCTGTGGTCAAAAGATCATATTTTCAGAGACCAGTGCGCCGGAGGTCACAGCAATGCGTGGTTAAGGTGACAAATTCAGACGGACTTCAAAGATCACCGATTCTCCAGGAACACAGATTGTAGTTGACTCATGCACCTCTGCTATGTGCTTAGCATGCGAGAGGGAAACAGCACCAGGATGGGCTGCTTGGAGATTATCCACCATCGTAGTGATGGGCTAACTCACAACTTTATTTTTTTTTTGTTTGGCTCAAAAATAATTTATATAGACACTGGCTTCCTTTGCAAAGAAAACATAGGTTCTATTTATGAAGCAATTATTGCGTGACAAGGTAGTTGTGTTATATCTCATTTAAACCTAAGACCTGATGGAGGAACACCCATCCTATTTTGTCAAGGTCACAGAGGGTCAAAGTGTCCCATACAGGTTCCCAGGGCCCTGTCCACTGGGCCACAGATGCCATATTTCCTCAGCAGTCCGGATGGCCGGCTCCTTGGACAGGGCCTCTGGGATGATTCCTCACGGAGATTTGACCTTTCAACATTTAGCTCTGGTGTGACCACGCCGAGCTGCCAAACAGTTAAATGATTGAAAGCCAGTCTCTGCCCCTCCCGGGTCTTGTCCCTTGAGCATCTCCGGTCGCGGATTTTCATATAAATGGCTTCACCTGGCTTCCATTGTTTTCCTTCAACCTTCACCATCATCGGCAAACACACCCCGCTTTTCATCCTCAGTCCCAGCAAACCCCAGTTCCCTGTGTCTGCACACAGACGATGAGTTAAAATAAAAACAGTTGGGGGTTGGGGATTTAGCTCAGTGGTTAGAGTGCTTGCCTAACAATCACAAAGCCCTGAGTTTGATCCCCAGCACCCAGAAAAAAAAATAAATAAAAAATAAAAAATAAAAACAACTGATAGAAGAGCTCTCACCAAGCCACCTTCCACCTGGAAGCGAATAAATCCAATTTGGTGCCGTCGTTTTCTGCAAGCATCCGAGATAACGAGGAAGGTTTCTTTAGGTTTTTTTTCAGCACCGAAGCGGAGAGAAATACGGAGCCATCAGAGACCTTCGAGGAGACGCTACGCATTGCGGCTGCACCGCTCCCAGCTGTGGGGAGTCACAAAACGCTCCTCGGTGCCGGAGGGATCCAGTCGACCACCAGAAACACACGCCTGCTGCAGACCAGAATCGGGTTTAGGGGAAACGGTCCCCGGTGAAGAGGCAAAACGACTCTCCTAGAGAAACACAAGCCACGTCAGGCAAAACAGATGGTGGCTGTCGGCTTGCAGAATGGTTTTTGGAGCAGCCGTTTAAAGGACAATAGGGTGAATTGCTCTGTTTGTCGTTGGCTGCTTGTGATTTTTACCTGCGTGTAACCGTCTTGTGAAGTGTGATTGCTGGTCCGGGTCTCCTCACGGGCAGCCGGCCGCTCCCGGCCGGGCGCTGTGCTGGGCATTGCGGGGCGCCCGGCGGCGTCTCTGGACTCCACCTGCAGGCCCCGCGTCGGCTCCTCCCTTTCGGACGACAGCGAATCTGTCACCAGAGCAGAACAGAAACCCAAAACACAGAGCGAAACCCGCAGCCTCCACCACGCCCTGCTGCCAGGGAACCCTGCAGTTCCTGTCCACATCAGTCTTCCTCCCTCCCTCCTTCCTTCCCTCCTTCCTCCCTCCTTCCTCCCTCCTTCCTTCCTCCCTCCTTCCTCCCTCCCTCCTTCCTCCCTCCCTCCCTCCTTCCTCCCTCCTTCCTTCCCTCCCTTCCTCCCTCCTTCCTCCCTCCTTCCTTCCCTCCCTCCTTCTTTCCCTCCCTTCCTCCCTCCCTCCTTCCTTCCCTGCTTCCTTCCTTCCTTCTTTCCTTTCATCCTTTCTTTCCTCAGAGGAGGACTTTGAGATGGATTCATGGAAACTCATCTCGTGCCGTCCTATAGCTCTTAAACTTTCAATATTTACTGTATCTTTTTTTTTTTTTGGTGGTGCCGGGGATCGAACTCAGGCCCTTGTGCTTACAAGGCAAGCACTCTAATCACTGAGCTAAATCTCCAGCCTTTACTGTATCTTTTTATCATTCCTCTGGCATGTCTGGGGTGTTATCTCTAGTATCTCTCTCTGCTCTCAATCTCTAGCCTTCTCATCTATCTCCATTCACCCTTCTCCTCTCCATCACCCATCTTCTATATCTGCTCAGCTAACTATCTATCTATACATCTACTATCAACTTATCCGTCATCTGTCCACCTATCAACCTACCTGTATATGCATCTGTCATTCACATATCTGCCTATTTTGTTTTCCATTCATCCATCATCTATTATCAAACATTTTTCTATCTTTCTATCACTAAATCATCATCCATCTGTGTTTTCAGACATTAAAATACACGTTTATTATTTTCGGTTTGTTTTGTTTGAGATGGGATCTTACTTTGTAGATCAGGCTGACCTCAAAGTCCTAGCGATCCGCCTGCTTCAGCCTCCCCAGTGCTGAGATGACAGACATGAGCCACTCTGCCCGGCTTGTATTTATTCTTTCGTGGTATCTAATCCTTTCGTCTTGGCGCACTGGCAGACATACATACAGCGTCTTCTCCGCCCTGCGGTGGACTGAACGATGGACGCCCGTGAGGTCTCAATCGTCTTGTCCAGAACCTGGGAGTGCGTGAGCGCCCGTGCCAAAATGGACTTTTCAGATTTGACTAAAATAAAAGATCTTGTGATGGAAACTGATCTTGCATTTTATATAAATTTTGAGACAGGCTCTCACTATATTGCGCAGGCTGGGCGGAACTTGCCATCCTCCTGCCTCAGCCTCCCGCAGCGCTGGGATGGCAGTATCAGCCTGGCCTAACAGAATCCATTTTTTCAGTGGATGCCTCTTTTATGGGATTCCCAAAGCTCTTCTTTCTCCAAAACCTGTTATGTTACTGCAATCAACCAAAATGTAAAAATCCTAAGTGCTGTTTTCATTCAATGAGAACTTACAAAGTGACCCGGGCTTTTTGATGGGGAGGGGGAGACCGAGCTCTGCACAGTGTGCCCTTTCCGCTCACCCCTCTTTTCCTGCTTTGCCCCGCTGGTCCCCCCTCTCCCCACCCCTCTCCCTGGCTCTTTAATTCAAATTCAAATTCCTACCGATTTGACGCCAGCAGCTCGGCGGGCTCGGTGTCCCCTGGAAATTAATTTAGTTCATTCAGAGCAGCCTTCCAGACTTCAAAGTGCTCCGCGCTGGGGCCGCGCCCCGGGCCAAGGGCACAGACGTCGCCCGAGGCACAAGCAGAGCCGGGTCCCCTCGGGCGTCGCCGCAGACCACATTAGTCACCGCTGACCCGGGCTGGCTCCTGAGCGCTGGGCTTCCGCTCCGTCCTTTGGAAATTCTGCAAGTCACGGCAGGCTGCACATTCATCCCTGTGAGTGATAAAGTCAAGAAAGGAAAACAAAACAAAAAGAAGACAAGCGAAAAGAGAGTGTGTCTGGAGACATCTCTTTCTGAGCCGGCTATGCCGGTGCCTGCCTGTCATCTCAGCACTCCGGGAGGCTGAGGCAGGAGGATTCCAAGTTCAAGTCCAGCCTGGACAGCTTAGCACCTTAGCGAGACTCTGCATCAAAATACAAAATAAAGAAGGGCTGGGGATGGAGCTCAGTGCGCAGGCCTGTTTCGATGCCCAGCAGCATAGTCGCACACAGAGGGCCATCCCTTCCCATCCTTCTCCCTGGAGCCGGGAGGCAGGGATGCGCCAGTAAGATGCATCGGCAAGTTGAGGAGTTTTGTAAAGTCAAGATCTTACCACAAGTGGGCTGGATGAGCTGTTACAAGGGGCTGCGACAGCCCGGGAGCCACACGGTCCCATGAGGCCGAGGTGCCCCGGGGTCGGGGCGAGGCTGAGCCCGGCCTCGGACACGGACCAGACAGTCCCACCTGCTCTGAGCTGCTGCTCGGAGCTTTGGGCGCCTTCCAGGCCTGCTGTCTGGGCACCGGAAATCCAGGCTCTGAACGCGCCTTCGTCTTGCAAATCGGGTTTCTCAACCTCGGCACTGCGGCAGCCGGAGTCTACAGGGCGGCTCCCTCGGGGCTGCACCCTGCAAGGAGAGTGGCGATGCCGGCTCCACCTCTGGGGCCCGGAGCGCCCCCCAGAGTGGCCCCAGGACACATCCTTGAACACTGTCAAGTGTCCCCCGGGGGGAAAATCATCCTCATTTACAAACCACTGTCAGAGATGTAGATAGACGGTAGACAGATGGTAGACAGACAGATGTGGGACAAGATGATGACAGACAGGAGTGACAGGTAACAGATGCATACATGATAGATGGTGGCCACACTGACTGACGGCAGAGAGACAGCGGACGTTAGACACATATCACAGAGGCGATACATGACAGAATGACAGGTAGATAACAGATGGAGCAGACAGATGATAGACAAGGGGATGGACAGGCTGGTGGACAGACAAACAGATGGGCAGGTGGATGAAATAGATGAGAGGTAACAGAGATAGATGATAGATTGATAGATACAGACATAGATAGATAGATAGATGACAGGAAGGATAGATAGATCAGGGACAAAAAGGATAGATAGGTGGCTAGATGCTTGGACAGATGGAATACAAGATAGATCCATAGATAGATAGATGATAGATACATGCACAGAAACATAGACAGATACATAGATACATAGACACATAGACAGATAGATACACAGATTCATAGACAGATAGATACATAGATACATAGACACATAGATACATAGATACATAGAGATAGAACATAGATAGGGGCCTAGATACACAGATTCATAGACAGATAGATACATAGATACATAGATACATAGATACATAGATACAGAACATAGATAGGGGCCGGGGATTTTGCTCAGCGGTTAGAGTACTTGCCTTGCAAGCACAAGGCACTGAGTTTGATCCTGGGCACCAAAAAAAAAAAAAAAAAAAAAATAGACAGATAGAAAAGAACATAGACAGATAGATAAGGGACAGAAAGGATAGATAGCTGGAGAAGATAGGGATAGAACATAGAGATAATAGATAGACAGATACATAGATACATAGATAGATACATAGATAGATAGATACATAGACACATACATATACATAGATAGATACATAGATACATAGATAGATGACATAGATACACAGATACACAGATACATAGATAAATAGATACATAGACATATATAGATACATAGATACATAGACAGATAGATACATAGGTACATTGATGCATACTGTAGATAGATGATAGATACAGATAGACATAGAATGACAGGTACACAGATAGATAGATAGATAGATAGATAGATAGATAGATAGATAGATAGATAGATAGATAGATAGATAGATAGATAGATAGATAGATAGATAGATAGATAGATAGATAGATAGATAGATAAGATAGAGGATGAAAGGGTAGATGATAGATAGATATAGAACATAGATAAGTGACAGAAAGGAGAGATAGACAGATGATAGATAGATGATAGATCAGGACAGATAGATATAGAGCATAGATATAGACAATAGATAGATGTAGACGATACATAGAGGACAGAAAGGATAGATGGGTGGATAGATACATACATAACACATACACAGACAGACAGGAACCTGGAGACACAAACGAACCCGGGGTGCGCACAGACACAGACCTGGCAGACGCAGACCCGTGGACACAGATGCGACAGACATGAACACGGTCAGATGCGACACACGATCCCCATTGTCCGCTGACAACCAGGAGCGGGGCTCGGGGGAGACGCCGGTCATGGAGATGCGGGCGTCGTCGGGGGAGTGTGCAGAAACGGTGAGCGCAGGACCCTGGTGGGGACAGAGCAGCGAAGGAAGGACGGAGCCCAGCCATGTGGGGGCAGCAGGAGTGCAGAGTGTGAGTCCTAAATGGGATCGCTGCCACCCGGGTAGCTGGAGCTCAGCTTGCAGCTGAGCCGGCAAGTCAAAGCTGATAGACCGGCACACAGCGCTCAGCGTGAGCAAACACGGCTGGGTGTGTGGCGTGCTCATTTCCTTCCCCACATGTGCTTTCTCACGCCATTTCACCCTCAGCCCTGCCCTGCTACTGGCAGCTGCAGCCGGCGTGGACCTAACCCGTGTCCGTGTGATACCACATGTCTTAGTTTTCTCTCGTTGCTGGGACAAAATACCCGACACCCAAAGTCAGGGGAAGAAAGGTTTATTAGCTCACAGTTTGTAGAGGTTTCAGTCCACAGTCAGCTGGGTCTGAGGCAGGGTGGCAGGGCAGACAGGCAGAAGGCAGCAAAATAAGCAAGGGATGCAAGCAAGCTGCTAACCAGCTTCTTCCTGTATCTTATATCTTATCCAGGCTACCTGGATTCAGGGTGGGCAGTACTCGCACGCTTAGTCCTAATACCCTTAATCTTAGTGTCACATCCTTGATCCCAGCAGAACCACGCCAAACCGATCAGTGGACTAATTTAGTAATCACACACTCTAGATCCAGCCACCTCTGACCACATGAGGCTTTGGGGGACATCTAGACACAAACCATAACACCAC
>QZML01001743.1:221236-232790 GCA_016801275.1 Hystrix brachyura
TCTTCCCTCTCTGGGAGGACGAACATTTCACTTTCCACATTTCAGCCATCACCCAGACCCTGACATACAAGGATCAAAAGGCCGCACACTGGCGTCCAAAAGGGTCGGGGCAATGGCGAGGAGAGAGGGGACACTTACAATCACATAACACTCTGGGATCGCACTGTGCACCACATCGTAGTCTGGCCACCAGCTCCCAAGTCATAGGAAGACTCACTTTCGTTATCAGACTGGTCGTCTGGGGATCTCTTTGTGTCTCATTCCAAGGCATTGTTATGCTTGCATCTTTAAAAGTGTTTTGTATAAAAATATAGAAGATTCAACCCCATCATTTGGGAAAAAAATTCTTTGTTTTCTCTTTTCCTATACTGTGGATTGGACCCGGGGCCTTCACACCGAGTCACATCGCCAGCCTATTTTATTTCATTTATCTTCACACAAGCTCTGGCTACGTCCCTAAGCTGTCTGGGCTGCTCTTAAATGTGGGATCCTCCTGCCTCAGCCTCCCAGAGTGCTGTGATTACAGGTAGTACCTGGCAATACCTGACCACACATTTTTTTGACTAAACTAATATATATTTGCTGTGTATCGGTCACCTGTTCCATGGCAGTAACTTGTTCCAGACTATTACACACAATGTCTTATTTCATACCCATGAGTGCACTGGGAAAAAACTTTAATTTTACCCATTTGACAGTGAGGAAAATGGGAATAAGTAAAATTCTGCATAGCATATAAAAATACCACTGACAGAACTCACGTAGCCTGATTTTGTTTTTCTAAACAGAAATCATTCGTGATGCCTTTAGAGACAATTACAAAATATAATTAATTCAGCTCTTAGCCCATCAAGGAGTTGAACTTTCCACCATTTCCCCCCAAAACAACCATTAAAATGCTTGACCTTTGGAACCAATAATTTAATTATGGCTAAAAATGTTATTTTTCCGCGTCAGGCTTTAAAATGGATGCTATATTATGAAGCTGATGACTTTGTACTTACCTTGACATGCAACTTTGGGGTGAGTTTAGATGCTGGTAGTCAGGGATTAGCAACTTTCCACAAAAGGCCAAGGGCTGAATATTTTAAGTCGAGCTGAGGCCATCAGAGTGGAAAGTTACATAAAAGGAAAATAAATATCCACCTTGATCGAGCCACTTACTGCACTATTTAGCCTCCTGGCCTTAGGGCTTGGATCTCAAATGTCCCCACAGGCTGGTGTGTGCAGAGGTGGGGATGCTGAAAGGTGAGTGAATCGTAGGGGTGCTGAACTAGGAGGTGGCACCTGGTTGGAGCAGGTATATCCCTGGTTGTGTGATCTGCAAGGGTATATGCTCTTCCCTGGTCCCTTCTTTTCTCTGTCTCTCTTTCTCTGATCTGCTTCCTGCCTGCCATGATGTGAGCATCTTTCCTTCCCCACACTCATCTGCCATGATGTTCCTGCCTCAGAACACCTTACCATGGACTGGACCCCCCGAGACCATGAGTCACTCAGGCGCTCAATCTCTCTCTCTTTCTCCTCTCTCTCTCTCTCTCTCTCTCTCTCCCCTTTCTAGCCACCACGTTGAGACCATCTTTCCTCTTCCATGTCCATCCACCATGATGTTCCTGCCTTGGAGCAGTCTACCATGGACTAGACCCTCTGAGACCATGAGCCAAAAATAGGCATGTCCTTATTTAAATTGTGCATGTCAGGTGATGAAAAGTTGACCGATACTTTAGTTGGGGAGTCCTAATTCTGGTTCCTTTGCCCAGCTACTAAGTGAAGGCTGTAGTGGTTGATCAGAGAGAGGTCTTTGGATTTTCTTATTTCCCACAGGGCAATAGGAGGCAATAGGAGAGCCAGGAAGGCATTAGTGACCTACATATACAGTGACTGTTTAAATTTTTTAAAATTTTTGATGCACTAAAAGGCATATTACCATGAATCCCCTCAAAATCCTCCCCTGGATTTGCACACACTTGTCCCACGTCCTGGCCACTCTCTGCAGCAGCTCTGGAGCCTCTTTCCTGAGGGTCTTTGTGAGGTGTGATCAAAAACATGGTGACTGCTGCTGCCAAGTGCCGTCCAGCAGAAAGGCAGCTTGTAAACACACAACACCGTGTCGTCAGCCACCTTAGTCCCCGGATCTGGCACCATGCAACTCCTGGCTCTTCCCCAAGGTCAAAATGACCAGGAAAGATCAATGTTCTGAGTCTATTCGGGACACAGAGGCAGCAGGATGGTGCAGCTAAACGGTGACTGCTGCTGCCATGCGCTGTTCAGCAGAAAGGCGGCTTGTAAACACACAATGCCGTGTTGTCAGCCACCTTAGTCCCCGGATCTGGCACCATGTGACTCCTGGCTCTTCCCCAAGGTCAAAATGACCAGGAAAGGGAAATGTTTTGAATCAATTCAGGATGTGGAGGCAGCCAGGACAGCACAAATAAAGACATTCGGGAAAGAAGACTCCAGAGCTGCTGCAGAAGGTGGAAAGGACGATGGAATGAGTGCATTGGAAATGAAGGAGAGGGGATTTTGAGAGGGGTTCGTGGCAAGGTGTCTTTTACTGTAATAAAAATTTTCATTTAAACACCCATTGTGTTTTTTGATCATACCTCCTCCTGGGAGCGGTCCCAGCCCCGCCCTTCCCAAACCTCTGTCCCTTCCCTCTCCAGGCAGTAACAGCGCTGTGTACTGCAGACTCTGGGCTTACGCAAGAGATCTCTATCCTCCCCCAGCCCTGGACTGAGGTTGTCTGCGGCCACAGTGCAGACAGATTTGCTTCTTGGGGCCTCCCTCCTTGGCTGGCAGACGATGTCTGTCCCCTGGGTCTGCACTCGGGTGTCCCTCTGAGTGTGTCTGGGTCCTAATGTCCTCTTCTATAAGGACAGGTGTGCAAGAGGAAGGCCTGCTTTTCCAATCGCCTTTCACCCTGCTTGTCTCTTTCCATAGGGATGGCTCATATCCAACAGGGGCTGTGCTGACCATTGTGGGGTCCGCCATTGTCTCTCTCTCCTTTTCATGCCAGAAAGGTCAGTGTGTTTTACACATTTCTCTTTTTTATTGGCACACGTCTGAAACGTCATGCGTTTGCCTTAGGAAACTGGTCTGTTTACATATCCATCTTAACCTCCCCATCCCCACTGTCTTATTTTCCTCCATCCATTAAATTTGAGTCATTTGTAGGAAAATGGATGCACCTTGAGAGCATAATATTAAGTGAAATAAATCAGACAGGCAAGCTCCAATATCACACGGTTTCTCTCCTGTGAGAAGCCCAAAGCGTAAATCATTCGAAGTGCTTCCTTTTCTAAAATCCCTGCTTCCCAAAGCTCTTTCCTGAAGTGATTAAAGGAAAATATCTTTAAAAATTTCTGATTTTGCACACACAATTGCTCATCCCGTGCATTTGATTAAAAAAGTTTAAGCATGTTCATTGCTATCTGACATTACGTATTTTCCCCCCAAATCAGGTGACATTCTATTTTTAAAAGACGGATCATGTTGAGATGCGCCAAGAGGCTCTTTAGAAAGTTTTGGAGCTATACTGAACAGCAGCTGGCCTGGGGAAGTGGGCGCCACCTAATAAGTATGCAGACAGCTGTGTGCCTTGTGGAAGAGTTTTCTGCTGCCTGTCTGTTACCAAGGAGAGAGCTTTCATATCTGGGTAGCTCTGAACAGAAAAAGATTTTGCATCCTTCTATTCATAGGACCCTCAAATTTGCTGAAATTGTGTATCTCCAGTGTTGGTTTTCTTAGCTAAGTACCATTTTATGTTCTTGTGGGTAAACTGGAGTGCCGCTTGCAACAAGACACAAATCACTGCTCACAGTTATATTTCAGGATGAAGCCAACAGCTTAATAACATGATAAGATGTTTACCCACTTACTTAGTTCAATTTCCTTTGCAGCATAGGACCCACAGGGGAGAATTTGCCCATAGGGTTGGGGACTATGTTCGTTGCTCCCCTGTTGCTGAGACAAAATGTCTGACACCCACAACACAGAGGAGGAAAGATTGAATTGGTCTCATGGTGTCAGAGGGTCCAGTTCATGGTGGGCTGCTCCAAGGCAGGAGCATCATGGTGGACGGGTGTGGGGGAGCGAAGACGCTCACATCATCGTGACCAGGAATGAGAGAGACAGAGCGAGAGAGAGACAGAGAGAGCCTGAGTGACTCAGGGTCTCAGAGGGTCCAGTCCATGGTGGGCTGCTCCAAGGTAGGAGCATCATGGTGGACGTGGGGGAGGCAAGATGCTCACATCATGGTGACAAGGAATGAGAGAGACAGAGAGAGAGCCTGAGTGACTCATGGTCTCAGAGGGTCCAGTCCATGGTGGGCTGCTCCAAGGCAGGAACATTATGGTGGACACACATGGAGGAGAAAAGATGCTCACATCATGGTGGTGGGGAAGCAGAGAGAAACAGACAGAGACAGAGAGGGAGAGAGAGAGAGAGAGGCAGAGGCCTTGAGTGACTCATGGTCTCAGTGGTTCAGTCCATGGTGGGCTGCTCCAAGGCAGGAACGTCATGGCAGATGGGCATTGGGGAGGAAAGATCCTCACATCATGGCAGCCAGGAAGCAGAGTGAGGAGGGAGGAGAAGGGACAAGAACACACCCTTCCAAGTCACACCCCAGTGACCTCCTCCAACTAGGCCCAAATCTTACAGCACAGTCAGCCAGGATCTCGTCCATGATGACTCCACTAATGGGCATAAAGCCCACCATCCTGTCACCTTCCACAGCCCCAGATCTGCACACAGGAGACTGTGGGGGATGGTGTTCTAGATCCAAACCATAAGAGTAACCATATGAAGGTACTCAAATCATCCAATCCAAAGCTTTAATCAATAAGCTTTTACTGTTTCACATTACGGAGAAATCAGAGGAGAATCTATATAAGCCAGAACTTAGTAGCACAGAAGCCAACCTATTTGAGCCATAGCACGCTGGAAAAAAAAAATTACAATAAAATATGTAGCATTTTACTGAGATATTACATGTAAAACTTCCCTTTTTAAAATTTACATCCAGTCAGACATGGTGGCACATTCCTGTAATCCCAGCTCCCAGAAGGCTGAGGCAGGAGGATTGCCGTGAGTTCCAGGCCAGCTTGGCCTACATAGTGAGTTCAACACTAGCCTGAACTACATAGTGAGACCCTGTCTCAAAAAAAAAAAATGTACATCCAGTGAGGTTTAGTATATTCATAAAAATTATAAAACATCCCCTCTAATCCGGTGAGGTTTAGTATATTCATAAAAATTATAAAACATCCCCTCTATTTGATTTCACATTTTCATTGCTTGAAAGAAACTGCACTTCTATTAGTCACTCTTCACCCTTCCTTTCTCTCGGCTCCTGGCAAACATTGACCTGTTTTCTGTCTGCTTCTGCAGACTCTTCAGTACAAAGACAGCAGTGCACGTAAGTCCTCAGCATAGTGACTCCAGTTCTGTTGGATCCTGCTTCTATTTTTAGTTTTTGAGGTGTGTCCATGCTGTTTTCCACAGTGTGGTACTAATTTATACTCCCTCCATCATTATCCCCCGCATCCTGGTCGACCTTTCTTATCTTTTATCATTTGGATAATCACTATTCTAATGGGAGTGAGATGGTATCTCGGTGAGATTTTGATTTGCACGCCCCTGACGACCAGTGGTATTAAGCATTTTTCCATTTTCTTCCTGGCCATTTAGATGTCTTCCTTTGAGAAGCGTTTATGGAAGCCTATTGCCCATTTTTTCTTTTTGTGTGTGTGCTGAGTTGCTTTTTGATGTACTCTGACTTCCTGGACTATTCACCCAAAAATCCCAGTAGGAAATGAAGCTGATCTTCCACAAGCTGAGGAGCGTTGGTTAAAAGTGCTCTCCTCTGTCCTGTGTTGAAAAATCATGCATCTCGCACGGTTCCTTTTGATCTGAAAATGAAAGCCGTGTTCAAAACGTCCATGCAACGGAGCAGCACATTGCACGGCGGGGGCAGCCGTGACCCAAAGCCACACTTCCGTCCTGCAGCCCCGCTGACCCCTGACAGCCGCTTTCAAACCTCATTTTGCAAGGTCACCGGGTGGCCCTTTGGTGACAGAGACGCTTGAAAAAACAAAGCAGCCGTGAAATCCTACACTTCATTCATCGCTTGCAGTCAAGTGCCAGCTGAATCCTGTCGGCCGCCCAGACCGCCCTGCAGCACAGACGCCGTGAGACGAGACAGCCCCGAGCTTTAGTCTCGCGTCGGTTCTGCCTGAGACGGAGCTGCTGCGAGCTGCCTGCTGTGGTTCGGATAAGTGGCCTCGAGGTCCTGTGTCGAAGGCTCGGTGTCCAGCGTGAAACACTACAGGGAAGAAACGACACCTTCAAAAGATGATGTGGCCCTCCGCAGGTCACAGGGCGCCGTTCTCGTAAAGATATTGGGGCCTGACGGCTTTTTCTCTCCACTTCCTGGCCTCCATGATGTGAGCGGCTTTCCTCCTCCACCTTCCGCCATGATGTCTCTACCTCGCCGAAGACCCCAAAGCAGCGTGGCCAAGTGGCTGTGGACTGCAGCCTGTGGAAGCGTGAGCCAAACAAACCATTGCTCTTTATAATTTGCTGTTTTCTTTCATAGCAAGGGAAAACCGACTCACATACTTCTTTACCACGTTGTTGCAGACATGAGATGGAGAAAATATGTGGCCCCCTAGCGATCGCACCAGAACAGAGTTTATGATCATTGTGAAGTAGAAAGCTAGACATTCTTGGTGGACCAAGACTCAGAAATCACAGCAATTAAGTACTTAGGAAAAAACAAAAAAATAACTAGGAATCTTCCCGTGGTGTAGCACCCTATAAAAGTGGCCAGCTGTGTGAAGGACTGTGAAATGAGGAAGGAAAGTTGTCTTACAGTTGAGATTCTCCGTGTCTTGTTTTCTATCTCCCAGTGTGGAAATTAACATTTTAAATGCTTTTCCAAAGTGGTTTTATGCTGTATTGCTGTGGGCATGTGATGTAAAACATGAGTTACGAGCTGGGACTCCATCTCTTGAAATTTTAATGTCCAAGGGGGCCATTTGACTGACCGCTAATTCATCTTTTGAATAATCTCAAATGACAGCACAAATTTGAAATGTTCAATAGTGTCTGACATTCACTTCATGGATTCCGTTTCCTGTTGGGCGGTGTCTCCTTTTTCTTTGGACAAGTAAAAAAAAACTTTGACCAGTAATAAGAAGGTATTTTGGGGGGAGTTATGCTCAACTCTGTTTTGTTGAAATTACTGCGGGTCACAGTGTGATTCCTGTGGCCCCACGAGCCTGCACCGTCCTCCACGGGCTTGATACAGTTGGAAATCGAATCACCTCTGTGGTTTCCCAGAGGAAGGTCGAGATGTGCACCTTTCCCCTCACTGTACAAGCCATGGTCGCTTAGCGCGCGCGGTATTTTCTCAAGTAATTTAGGAGGCACGTTCACTCTCGGTCTGCTCAGCCTCCACGGCGTGTCCAGTCTTGCGTGAAATCACACCACGACTTCTCCTCCCCGCCATCCCAGTGATCATCTATTTTGGGATAAAGTAGATTTTCCCAGCAGCTAAAATAGGCCTTTGCAAAGCAAGGAGAAACCCGCGAGAGTCACAAACAGCAGGACGTTTGCCAGATTTCTGGCAGCACAGAGCAAATTTAGCTGCTGTCACTCATTTTTGGAAGATGCTAAAACAGGGATCTTGCATTTGGGTCCTTTTCATTTCTGTCTGTGGTTTCCACTTAGGGCCTCACAGTCTGGATGCAGCTGGAGGAAAACCTTTTAGCTGTTTGCAAATAACAGGGCACCACAGCAGGAAATCTACGAATTCCCTTGGAATTCCATGCTGTGGCCTGATGACTCTAAGCAGCCTGGATTTGTGGCTAATCTGTAACCTAAACCAGAGCGTAACTGCAGGTCCCAGATGCTCACTGCCTGGCCAGTTCTCTGGAGGGCCATGATATCATCCCACAGCATGCAAACCGTGTGTGCATTCAATACACACACATCACCTACGCAACCACAGAAATGCTCACACATACACACACCCCCCACACCACACACAGAGAACCAACCGATATATATATGAATCCACTATTCTCCCCAGCAGAATAGTAACCGTAAATGCAGTCAACCTTCACTTAGGGGCGGGGGGACTTTCTGAGAAATGCGTTGTCAAGAAACTTTGTTCTTGTGTGAACATTAAACAGCCTATTTTAAACATGAACTAGTATGATTACAATGTCACGGGGTGATAGAATCAAATGAGACCAAAATTGTAACATATGGTCCATTGCACCAAAATGTCACTATGCATAACATATATTGAAATCTCCTTGGGTGCTGTGGTCAAAAACAGTGTGTATTTAAATTTTAAAATATTGCGGTAAGGCACACTGCCGTGAATCCCCTGAAAATCCTCTTCCTGGCTGTGAACACATTCATCCCACCGTCCTGGCCACTTTCTGCAGCAGCTCGGGAGTCGTTCTTCTTGAGGGTCTTTAGCTGCACTGTCCTGGCTGCCTCAATGTCCCGAATGGATTCAAAACGTTGACCTTTTCTGGTCTTCTTTTGGGGCAGAGCCAGGAGTCACATGGTGCCAGATTCGATGACTGAGGTGGACAAGGACACAGCATCATGTGTTTACCAGCCGCCTTTCTGCTGGATGGCACCTGGCAGCAGCGGTCACCATGTTTTTGATCACACTGTTGAAGACCTTCAGGAGAGAGGCCTCCAGAGCTGCTGCAGAGAGCGGCCAGGACCACGGGATGAGCGTGTGCAAAGTGAGGGGCAGTATTTTGAGAGGGCTCCATGCCAATGTATCTTTTACTGTGTTATAGTTCTACAAAATTTTTAAAATTAATTGTATTTTTTATCACCATGTACACATGTGTGTGTATATATGTGTGTACATATATAGACATAGGTATATGAGTGCTTGTATATATGTGTATGTGCATGCATATAAGCAAACCTAACCATTCTGTGCATATATATGTATATATGTTTGTATATATATGTGTGTATATATATTTGTGTGCATATATATATATATATATATATAAACCTAAGAATGTTTCTCAGAACTTATTTCTATCAAGTGACAATAAGTACATATATACATTATATATGTGTGTATATATATATATATAAAATGCACATATATATTTTTTTTCTTTTCCCCCTCTGGTGCCAGGGATCAAACTCAGGGCCTTGCGCTTGCTAGTCAAGCACTCTAACCACTGAGCTAAATCCTTAGCCTCTGATAAGTGTATTTACAGTTAACATTTTGCTGAAGTAATTTTTTATTGTTCCATACATATACTGATTGTTCATATATATGCATGTGTGTGTATATAAATGTGTAGATACATACATATATATACACACACACATATATATACACTTATTTTGGTGCGTGTACTTGTGCATTTCTGTAGTTGAGTCACTTGTGTATATATATCTGAGAGTTTAGTGAACAGATTTCTATACATGTCACAGCAACATTTGCATAAGTTTATGCATTTTATGGCTATATAAATAGTAGCAGTATATAAATAATAATGCATTATATGACATGACAATATTTTGCCATATATTGTAGTATAATAACATATTGGCTATAATATTATTTATCACAAGACGGAATAGCAACTTTCTGTGTCATGAGCCTCTAAGGATGTGAAGATAATGCACAATTTATTAGCATCCATCCTGTGACTCTTTCGCCATCCCATTATTCTAGTCAACGCTGATCTAGGGTTTTCTTCCAATTAGCACAGCTTCCCTGCACAGCAGAACAAGGCGCAAGCTGGATCCCACTCAGTCGTAGTCACCTTCCTGTGTGCCCCCAGGAAACCAGAACCAGATCCGAGTTTAACCAGCCTCAGGTGTTCCTTAACTCTTCGGTCAAACACTTCAGAGGTCCGTGTGTGCTTTCGACGGGTTTCACTGCTTCAGCCTCAGGCAAACTTATGTTTCACTCCATCAAGTTCTTAGAAGGAAATGCTGCCCATCACCTCTGTGTTGAACATGAGCCCGGCCGACTGTAGGGGCTGTGCCTACAGGGAAGGAGGATCATTTTAGATGCTGGACACACTAAAAATTCTCTCACCTTCCTTATTCCTTCCCTGTTCACATCTCACTATCCATTTTTACCTTTCATGGACAAAAAAGCCAGGAGCTCTCCAACGGTACTGACAATGGCAGCCAAATGGCAATTTTCAAAATGGCGGCCAAATGGCAGTTTTCAAAATGGCAGCCAAATGGCAGTTTTCAAAATGGCGGCCAAATGGCAGTATTCAAAATGGCGGCCAAATGGCAGTATTCAAAATGGCGGCGAAATGGCAGTTTTCAAAATGGCGGCCACTGGGCACTCTCTTAATCCCCAGAGTATCAGATCACAGCAATACCACAACTGCTCTGCCCACAACACCAACATGACTTTTCTCTCGAGAGAATGCAGAAGTGCTGTTTCTCCCAAAACCATTGCATGCTAACTCTACAGATTTTCTGCAAGGTTGAGATCATGGTAGACAGCATCCTCCACTAATGGAATTTGCCTTGCCTCTCTGCACGTTATTTTCGATCAACACTTGACTCATTCTGTTTCTACCAAAGTCAAATTTGAAAAGGAAGTGACTGCTTCCTGTAACCCAATCCCAGATGTTATCAGCTGTAAGGGTGGCTGGTAAGGACACTTTCCTTTAAAAGTCTTAATGCTCTCCAAGTGCATTCTTTCTGCCAATCTCTCACGGCCCCACTAAAGCTTCTCTTTATTCACACGATCATCTTTCATTTTAACACTTGCATCTCTCCTTGTTGCTGACTTCCTTTGAAATTCCCTCCTGGGGCCGGGGATTTTGCTCAGTGGTTAGAGTGCTTGCCTTGCAAGCATGAGGCCCTGAGTTCGATTCCTGGTACCAAAAAAAAAAAAAAAAAAAAAGAAAAGAAATTCCCTCCTGGACCTTTGCTTCTCTGCTGCTCCTTTCCAACTGTGACTCTTTCCGAAGTTCAGTTCCAGCCATGGACTCTATAATAGGTTAAGTTCTTACTGTGTCCCAAATGCCCACGTGCTACAGGCTTGGTCTTTGCTGGTGACAAGACTGGGAGATGTTGAATAGTTTAGATGAAGCCTAGTGTAAGAATGTACGCTATTGGGGGTGTGTCCTCAAAGGGCGACCTTTGGGCCCCAACCCCTTCTTCTCCCTTTCTGCTTCCCAGCCACCATGATGTTTCTGCTGTGAAGCCGGCCAACCAGGGGCCGGAACCTCTGAACCCACAAGCCAAATGCATCCCAGAAGAGTGTGTTATTAACACCAGGACGTTTCTTAATACAATCAGGTTGACAGTCAGGATTAACGTTCACAGAACTCCAACTCTGGCTTGAAGCCTGGAGGCCCCTCACCCGGATCATACAGCTATGCAGTGTGTCCCCAAAGCTGGAAGAGTTCCTCACACACCATCACACACGAGTGTTCAATCTGTAGATTTTTGGATGGATGGATGACTGGGATCAATGGAAGGAAGGAAGGAAGGAAGGAGGGAGGGAGGGAGGGAGGGAGGGAGGGAA
>QZML01001743.1:242037-269289 GCA_016801275.1 Hystrix brachyura
TATTTTTTTTTTTTTTTTTTTGGTTAGTGCTTGTTTGTAGTACACACTCTGCATTCCTTTGGGAAGTCACTGCATCTACATAATACAGCTTTGCTCCTTTTTACACCTCTTTTCCCTTCCCTCCCTCCCCTTCCACCCACCTGAGCCCCCTCCCCTCTTATGTTTTTGTACGTGTTTTCAGTACAGTGATTATCCAAATCAGTATGAAAACTCCTCACAAAACTGAAATTAGAAATCCCATTGACCCGGTTCTTCCCATTTTAGGCATCTTGCTGAAAGAGTTAAAGCCATCACATTAGAGGGATCCCGGCACACCCGTGTTTATAGCAGCACAGCTCACAATAGCTAAATCTTGCAAGCCGCAAATATGTCCATCAGCAGATAAATGGATAAAGAAAAGGTGGTCTTTACACACGGTGGACTACTACTCTGCCATGAAGAAGGATAGATTTGAGTCACGTGTGGGAAAATGGATGCACCTTGAGACAATAATGTTGTGTGAAATAAACAAAATGCACCCTTAAATAATGCATGGTTTCTCTTATGTAAGACAAAGGAAGCTGCAGAATTTTAAATGTTTCTCCCTAGAATGTGAAGATGGTACACAATCTAGTTATTTTGCAAGACTTTCAATTCCTTCTTGTTTTCAACTTGTATGTTGTGTGGTATCTTCCTGAAAGTTCCCTAACTCACCATATTACAGTGATCCATGCACACTCATTTTTATAATAGCATAGCTCATAATAGCTAAATCCCAGAAGTGGCCTATATACCCATAAGCAGATGAATGGTTAAAGAAAATGTTGTATTTACACGCAGTGGAGTACTACACAGCCATTAAGAAGAATAAACTTGAGTCATGTGTAACAAAATGGATGTACCTGTAGACCACGATATTGTGTGACATAAATAACACACACTTCAATATTTCGTGTTTTCTCTGATATTAGAAACCCTCCCTTGTCTTTCTCTGTCTCCACAGAGAGAGAAAGAGATAGAATGAAACAGAAGACAGATAAATAAGAGAGAGATTTTATTTTCAAATGTGTGGGTATCTAGAGACGGGTGGAGGGAAAGAGAAGAGATAGGGGATGGAAAAATATGAAAATAGAGCTTTTGCAAATGGGAAGGGGACCAAGAATTGGAAAAAAGTAGGGAGGGAGATGAGGAGGGTGAGGGGATGAAGAAACAAAAAAGAATGACGATGCGTTATGTGCATGTCTGTGCACCAAGTCCCCATGATAAGCGTGACCACTGTGTGCTGCAAACTTGGACTTAATATAAATGCATTGCCCTGAAAGATGTTGAAATGAAAATAGATTCTCTCCACTCTTCAGTGTGGCAGGTCCTGGGACACGAGTTGAATGGCCGCCTACACACAGCCCAAGAAGAAAGGAGATGTCCTTGTCCGTGTCAGGAAAATGTCCTCTCCGGTCCATCTCGGGAATTCCCGACCCGAGCTCCAGTCACTGGTGCCCAGCACCAAACTCACTGTGTTGCCCAAACCAGCCCTGCAAAATCATACAGGCATCCTGCAGCGACTTCAAAATGCATCAGTCAGACCCCAAAATGTAGGCTCTGAGCCCCTGGGCAAGGCTGATTTTGACTCAAGCTTCTGGGATGAAGACCAGCATTCTGCTTTTTCATCCAGATGGGCTGCACCTTCTGGATTCACAAGCTAAATAAGCTCCAGCTCACGTGGTGCTCCTTGTGGGCCTCATGACATTGTTCCCAGAGGGGGCTGTGGACGTGCACATACTTGATGTGGCAGTTAGGGTGGAGATCCAACCTCACTGGATTTGGGATGCACGTTGTGGATTGGTGGAGCATTTCTGGGTGTGTTGGTGGATCATGGAGACGTGGCCTTGGGGTCTATGCCTGAAGCCTCAACCCTTCCTTTCTGCCTCTGTTCTGCTGTGCTTCCCAGCCACCAGGATGTGAGCATCTCTCCTCCCCCACACCCGTCTGCCATGATGTTCCTGCCTTGGAGCAGCCACCATGGACTGGACCCTCTGAGACCATGAGTCACTCAAGCTCTCTCTCTGTCTCTCTGTCTCTCTCTGTGTGTCTGTCTCTGTCTCTCTCCATCTCCCTTCCAGGCCACCATGATATGAGCGTGTTTCCTCCCCCATACTTGTCAGCCATGATGTTCCTGTCTTGGAGCAGTCACCATGGACTGCACCCTCTGAGACCATGAGCCACTCAGGCTCTTTCTCTCTCTCTCTCTCTCTCTCTCTCTCTCTCTCTCTCTCTCTCTCTGTTTCTTTCTCTCTCTCCTTCCCACCCACCATGATGTGAGCATCTTTCCTCTTCCATGCCCGTCCACCATGTTGTTCCTGCCTTGGAGCAGCCTGCCATAGACTGCACCCTCTGAGACCATGAGTCACTCAGGCTCTCTCTCTCTCTCTCTCTGTCTCTCTCTGTCTCTCTCTGTGTCTCTTTCTCTGCTTCCCAGCCACCATAACATGAGTGTCTTTCCTCCTCCATACCCATCTGCCATGATGTTCCTGCCTTGGAGCAGTCACCATGGACTGGACCCTCTCAGACCATGTGAAACCATGAGCCACTCAGACTCGCTCTCTCTATCTCTCTCTCTGTGTCTCTCTCTGTCTCTGTCTCTGTCTCTCTCTCTCTCTCTCTCTCTGCTGCCTGGCCACCATGATGTGAGCATTTCCCCCTTCACCCCCACCTGCTGTGATGCTCCTGTTTTGGAGCCAGCCAACCATGGACTGAATCCCCTGAACATTAAACCAAATACATCTCTTCTCCTTTCCACTGTGGGTGTGACACAAAAGCTGACTCAAGCACTTCTCATCTGCCCTGACCTGGCCACAGTCCCCAAGCTCTGCTGATCCTGCTGCTTTCACATCCAGTCTTGGCACTGGAATTGCTTTTCTTCAAAAGGTTTTGAGAGCTCAGATCTGCCGCTGGATTTCACACAGAAGCGGCAGATTTTGGCAGTCACCGTGTACGCTAATCAAAAGCACTCTACAGAATGTGGCTTTTGTCCCAGCTTGCTAAGAAACCTTACAGCACGATGCTCACTTCACAGTCGGAGAAACTGAAACCAAGCCAGCCTCTGACTCTGCTGGGAGATGGATCCGGAATGTGTGTTCCCCAGATTAATTCTCTGAGCGCCTTACGTGTGTCTCACGAGACTTCAGAGAATTCTCTTGGTTGCCTGAGAATTCAGGCTGATGGTGTGTGTGCAGCATTCTTCACCAAGGAGATGTGCCTGCTGTGTTTGCATATTGCCATTAGACCCTGACGTCAGGCCTTCACCGGGCAAAGGCTGCTAAGACGTTGGGTCTTGGTGTGCGAGAGTTGCTAAAATGTTACAGCAAGATGCACAAGAAATCGGGTTTTCTTTGCTAAAATTAGACAGCATCAGCTGTCAAATACTGAGGTCCTCTGCACCCATCAGGAGCAAAAACGGCCTTTTTGCGGTATCACTGGTGATTTTCCTTCAGGACCGTGTAGATACCAGAGTGCGTCTGTCTGTCTGTCTCTCTCTCCCTGCAGGTTTGCTTTCGTATCTCTTTCCACGCGTCTGTCTGTCTCTCTCTCTCTCTCTCCCTGCAGGTTTGCTTCCGTATCTCTTTCCATTTCTTCAGGTATGAAACTCAGCTGAGCTCAGCGGATCTGTCTGTGAGATACTGAGCTATCTCTACAACAGGAAATCGTTTCGGGCAGAAACAGAGTCAAAAGCTACAAGTGGCAGCAGCAGACACTCAAGCCTTGTGGTGTGAAGACAGCCCCCATCGTGTCTCCTAAACATAGACGTAGCTGTGTCCAAATATACAGACGCTCTGGTTCCTTACACAGCACAATGTGGTATTTGCACATGACCCACACACGTCCTTCTGCATCCTCCAAATCGTCTCCAGCGAGCTTGTAACACGTCACGCAATGCAGGGGCTGTGGAAATAGTTGTTTGGCTGGCTTGTTCAGAGAAGGAAGACGTGAAGAGAGTCTGCGTGTGTTCAGCACAAAAACAGTTTTTAAAACTAAAAGACAGATGCTGGGAAACGGAGAAACAGACTTCGCGGAAATGGGAAGGGGTCCGCGGATGAGGGGAGACAGAAGGGAAAGGAAGAGAAAGTAAAAATAATGTACTCCAAACAAGCACTAATAGAAATCAAAGTTGCAAAAAAGGCCAGCTAAATTGCAAAGAGGACCAAGTCATGACGCATATAAACTACAGCAGAGAGACCTTCCCCGACTGTGAAATTCTCCAGAGGATAGAATGTCCCGGCAGCCCCCCAGACCCCAGTGTCCGTAACTGCCCCCGTTACTGCTCAAGCCAGCGTCTTCTCAAGCAAGACCTGGCATCGTGCAGAAAGGAGGGAACAGCCCTTCACGATGCATCAAGGTACCAGTGTCTGAATCTGCATGGTTTCCATGAGCACAAATATCAGGCTGCCCAGTGGGAGGAGACGGACTAAGATGGAGGTCACCAGAGAGTTCAACGGAGAAACCGAGGCAGAGGCCCGACCAGGGCAATGAGGAAGACCAGACTATCCGAGCAGTTCCCAGGAGGAAGACAGGGCATCCCAGATGGAGAAAGCAATACAGACAGAGGTGGAAGGAAGAGACGGAGATGGAGGAAGACCCCTTGGAAGACAGGACAACCAGTGACCCCCAGAAAGCCACGTGTCCCAACAGAGATGCAACATGGGCAACACCTGTAGACTCTACCTAGGAGACACACTCTCCGTCTCATTTAGCTATAGCAGCCTTTTACTTTAACGAAGGAATTGTATTCACCATCAACACTACACAATCCCATTTCCGTGAACAATGTATTCTGTCCTTGTACGTAGAACCATTGGCCATTTCTGGGCACGTGAAACATTAACTATAAAATAACTCACTGCTGAGTGAGTCAACTCGTGGTAGGATCGAATCTCCCTACCAAGCGTTCCTTCTGGGGTCACAAAAATCCAGCCGTATGAGAAACACTAGAACGACCACCCTGGACTCCCCACAAGGCTGAGCATATCTTTATTTTTGCTTTTCTCCTCCTGGCCAGTTGAAATGTCAATAGTGACTTTTAAAGGCCTCAAAGGTGCTTCTAGTATAACATTGTGAGTTTTTCAATTTCTTATTTTTATCATTTTTCATGTTCATATTAGCAGTACATAATGATCACATTGCTTGTGGGAAATTGGTTCATGTACAGAACACAACTTCCTTCCTTTCCTTCTTCATGGCAGAGTAGTATTCCATTGCGTGCAAACACGTTTTCTTTATCCATTCATCTGCTGGTGAATATACAGGCTGCTTCCAAGACCTAGTTATAGTGAGTTGTGCTGCTGTAAACATGGGTGTCTGGGGGTCACTGTAACATGATGTCTTTAAATCTTTCAGGAAGATGCCCACAAGGGAAATAGCTGGAACAGAATTTCTAGCTTTTGTTTTTCATTTGGAGCCTGGTTTTGCTGTCAGCCCAGAAACCATTTATATTAATATTTTTCAGGTGCGTTTACGCGTATTGCTTTTGCACATCAGGTTTTGAATACCAAATGTGGAGAAGAGGCTCAGCTGTGGAAATCATCAAGGTCTTCCTCTGCAGAGACAGAGAAGGGAGGTCTGGTGTGCAGCTGCCTGCTGGTCTCCAAGACAGAGCTTGTTCCTGGTCATTTTTTCCCTCAAATGTGCAGTTCTGTAGTGAACAAATCTGTCACTTGTCAAGGCAAAAGGTGCTTCTCTCTATGCAAAAGAAGTATAAAGTGAGAGCTGAATTTTATAAACCCGGAAGCTGATCAGGAGTGCTGGAAACATCCTGGTGGGGGAGAGATGACAGCCGGTAACGTCAGCATTTAGAAAGAAGAGCCAGCTGGGAGGAGGAAAGAGAAGAAAGCAGGTCAGCAGGATCAGCACGGGCCGTCTCTGCATCTGCTGTGTCACGTGGCGGCTCACGTGGTGGATGCTTGGTCTCACCTTGGTGCTACCGGGAGGTGGTGGACCCTTTAAGAGGCGGAGCCTGATGGGAGGAAGTGAGGTCATTGGGGGTGTGGCCTTGAAAGGTATATTAGGACTCCCAGCTCTGACTTTCTCTGTCTCTCTCTCTGTCTCTTTGTCCCTCTTTGTCCCTCTGGCTCTGCCTCTCTCTGTCTTTCTGTCTGCCTCTCTCTATCTGTCTCTGTCCCTCTGTCTCTCTCTGTCTCATTGTCCCTCTTTGTCTGTCTGGCTCTGTCTCTCTCTGTCTCTGTCTCTCTGTCTTTCTGTCTGCCTCTCTGTCTCTGTCCCTTTGTCTCTCTCTGTCTCTCTCTGTCTCTTTGTCCCTCTTTGTCTCTCTGGCTCTGTCTCTCTCTGTCTCTGTCTCTCTGTCTTCTGTCTGCCTCTCTCTATCTGTCTCTGTCCCTCTGTCTCTCTCTGTCTCTCTGTCTACCTCTCTCTGTCTCTGTCTCTCTGTCTTTCTCTGTCTCTGTGTCTCTGTCTCTCTATCTCTCTCTCTTTCTCTCTCTCTCTGTCTCTCCTTTTGGTTCCTGACAAGTTGAGCAGTTTCCTGCTAGCACACGCGCCCCGCCGTGGTGTCCTGCCCTAAGCAACTGATCGTGGATTGAAGCCGTTGCCCAAAAGACTCCTTCTCCCTTCTAAGCTTGACTCTCGCAGGCGTTTTGTTTTAACAGGAAGCCAATTCCTACAACGCCCAATTCTAGCTGATATCTGGTAAAGTGAAGTTGCTCATTTCTTGGGAAAAACCAAACATGCTTGAATCTCCAGGAGCCATTGAAGCCATGAGCTTGATTTGTTGGTTTTTTGTTTTCTACCGACACACGGACCAGACAGACGCAGGACTCTGGTTTCTGCCCGCTTCACGCCTGTTCAGGGATCCGCCGAAGTCAGTCTTGTCTGATGCTGGAGAGTCTGAACTGCTGGCAGTCGGTGGGTTAGGCGTGCGGAAGACATTTCCACTTAGCACATTTCCCACTTGTGAGGAGTTAATCAAGATCCAAACTCCTCGTGTAAGGAGGGTGCACTGAGCAGAGCGGCGCCGGGCCAGCTCTGCGGTGTTTGGTGAATTACTGGACATTTAGGAGTCTCAGCAGCACTCTAGAAAATGTCTCTAAGTGTTTCCCTTTATCACGCAATGTTCAAATCTGGTCTTTGCCCTCATCTTCAGGAAGACCGAAGCCCTCGTTCTGGTATGAGAGTGCACGCATGTTACCCCAGCACTCGGGAGGCTGAGGCAGGAGGATCGCCATGAGGGTGAGGCCAGCCTGAACTGTGTGGCAAGCCCCTGTCTCAAGAAACAAAACAAAAGAAATGAACAAACACCGAAGAGTATAAAGCTTCTGATATCATGGTTAACTTTCATTCTTTCCTTTTATTCCCGTTTTTCTCCTTTTTTGAAATCAATTTCATGGCATGATAGGAATAGTTAATAACTGATTACCATACATGGAGTTTCACCAAAAGAGGAAATTCCAGGTGCCATCACAGACAGGTAAATACCTGTGCTGATGAAAGTGTTAATTGGCCAGCTGTAGTCCTCCACACCGTGTTGCACGCCATAAATAGAGAAAAGTGTAATTCATCAATAACAGTTACAAAGAGCACATGTCTCCAGAAAGCATTTCTGCCCCCCAGTGAAGCGGCCACCAATGAAACTAAGACTGATGAGGAATCCTGGTTTTCCGCGACGGCGCACCAAAAATATATGAGCACGGCTTCATCGTTTTCCCCTAAAACCGAGGATGCCAATAAAATGCAACACAAATCGCAAAGTAAGGCTGACAGCCAACAAAGGAACGCGTCTTATGTTCATGGTTCACCAAGGAGACAGTCTGGGGTGTGGAGCAAAAATTCATGGCTGGCAGCTGGTGCATTTGTCAAATCATAAAGCTGACATCGTCCAAGTGAAGTTGGGGATGAAGGTCTGTGGGGCTTGATTCACGCCCCTCCTGCGGCTCCCGGAGTCTGGAACCCGAACGGCAAACCTGGAAAACTTCCTCCTGGCTGGTGGGTTCTGCTTCAGCAGGGCGCCGGTGAGGCCCACTTTTAGTACTTTCATTTCTGCAAGGTGTGGTCCTCCAGCAGGTGGAATATTCATCTTTGCTGCCTAAATGAGCTGTGTATACAGATTTCCTTCCAAAAGGTGCACTGTGAGTCTTGCCACTCTGAGTTACGGCGAAACAGAGAGACAGTCCATCCCTCCTCTGGAGTTTGTCCTGGAAAGACGTGGCTTTTATCCTACTGATCTTCCAAAATATTTGTACTATTCGTGGTTTCTAAATCAAAAATATATATTGTTTTCCTACTCAAAGCTCCCTATTTGATGTGTTTCGTGTTTGATACGTATTGTTTTATTCTCAAATAAAAAATAAAAATCAATCCGGCATTATGTCTACCATGTTGAGACTTGAACTACATCCTGGGATGTGGCACCTTCCTAAGCACCCACCCTCATTTCTGATTTCCCCATCGATATCCCACCTGCACCCCACGTGCACAGCGCGCCCCAGGTGCCTTCTCCCCCATCTCTGTGTCCTAAGGGTTTCTGGAGTAATCTCACACCCACCTTCAAATCTAACTCAAGACTCGCTCTCCAGGCAGAATCTTCCTTGACCCGCACTCCCCACCCCCAGGTCGAATAGCAGTTGTATTTTCTTCTCCGTTCCTCCCGTGGCACGCACTTATCTCTACCACAGTGCACACCGTGCTACATTCTAGTTGTGTGTTTACATGTCTGCTACAGGATGAGGCACTCACCCAACTCTGCTCCAGTTCGCCTGTATTTAGTCATATTTCCACCTCTGTGTGCTGAAATCATCCATTGCATATGGCAGGCATTGAATGAACAATTACTATTTGCTTAAACCAAAAGACTGCCAAACATCGAAACTGTTTCTGGGAAGATCCACTCGGCCCAGCTCTGCTAAAGTTAAACCCAGACACAAAATTTAACTCTATCTCCATCCCCTGGGAGCCACTTCAGGTAACCAGATTTGATGACAAACTTGCAAAGTCTTGCCCCTTTTCACCATGAAGACATGGTGATCTGAATTTCCATTTTTATTTTATAAGCTGGACAGCAAAATAGTTTCTCCCACTTTGATATCTTATACATTTTCCCCATCATTTCTTTAAATTTTTTATTAATGTGTATTTGTGGGATAGGATGAATATATTCCTTGTGTGGAGTTGGCACATTCACATCACATATCCTAATTCCTTTTTCGTCTCATTTCTTTACCTTCCCTCCTTTTCCCTCCATCTGTTGGTCCCCTTCCCATTTGAGAAAAATCAATCTCCCTATTACCTATCAACTATGTTTTATTTTGCTGTTTATTTATTCTTGGGGTTTCTCATGTAAGAGAAACAATGTGGTACTAAAGCTTGTGTGCCTGATTTATCTCACTTAGCATTATGGTTTCAAGGTGCATCCATTTTCCCACAAGTGATTCAAGTTTATCCTTCTTCATGGCAGAGTAGTACTCCACTGTGTGTAAACACCACATTTTCTTTATCCATCCATCTGCCGATGGGCATACGGGCTGCTTCTGAGTCTTAGGTATTGTGAGCTGCGCTGCTATAAACACGGGTGTGTGTGGATCACTGTGATATGATGTCTTCAAGTCTTTTAGCAAGATACATAGACGGGTAAGAGCTGGATCAAATGCAATTTCTGATTTTGTTTTTTTGAGGAATCCCCACACTGATTTCCAATGCGATTGTACTAGTTCACATTCCCACCAACGATGCAGACAGTTTTCTTTACGCCACACCACAGCATTAGTTGTGGCATTAGTTGTTTTGTGTATTTGTGGCTGTGTCATTTTCTCCCTGCATATTAGCAAACCACTTTTTAATTTCCACCCTGGCCTCACCGCCAAGCCCAATCAACACAGTAATTAATGCAACAAATTTAAATCATATAGCTGGGAGCGGAATAAAAATCCTCCCTTTGTCTGCAGCCCTGAAACCCTTCCTGAAACCCTGCTGGGGTCATTCCCGGGTGAATGGGTGTTTCCGTGCTACTTTCCTCCTTTAGTGGCCTCCCAAGCCTTGAATGCTTTGAGGGGAAAGAGGCTGCCGATTATGTCTAATCCTCAGCCCACGCCTCTCTCTTTGTTTCCACTTCCTCTCCCCAAGAGTTATTCCCTCCGAGCCCCTGGAGTTGGACGCCCCACCTGGAAATCCTGCCTCCCAGCTCTCCGGGGCACACTGTGGAATATTCTCACTGGAAACTGGGAGTCTGGTTTCCAGAATTCGTCTGGCCTCGTCCAGCAGATGGGGATTTCCTCCATCCAGGAGCAGGTGGGCGCCTCCAACCTCCGGCTCCCCGCAAGGTGCAGACGAACAAGCCCAGGTGTCTGTGTGGGTGGGAATATTCTTTGAGCAGGAAGCAAACAGGCCGGATTCCCCTGGCTGTATTTTCAGCACCTAAATCAGGCCTGCTGTGTGACAGCCCAGAAAAAGGCATTTGGTGGCACTTATTAAAGCACAGTAATGAGGATTTTATTCAGGACTGTGGAGACAGGCATTAGGACCTCTGTAGTTGAAAGCAACATGAGCAAGTCGGGTATTTTTAGCCAGGAATTTACAGACAAGCGGGTCGGTGGATGGGAAGTTACTAAGGGGAGATGTCGGGGGTGAGAGTGATTCCAGCCAAATCGACCTAATGGGATTCCTGCTGAAGACAAGACGGAGAAGGAAGGTGAGAAATGTCCTCAGCTATCAGGGCGATCTCACATCACTTGGGTAGAGTGGAGGGTGACAAATTGACTCTCTCTCTCCCTCCCCCACTTCCTGTGCACCATGAGGTGAGCAGCTTCCTCTTCCGCACTCTCCTGCTGCCATGTTTCTGCCTCACAACTGCCCCAGAAGTGGATCCAACCTACTCTGGACCAAAACCTGGATCCATGACTGCAAATAAACGTATCCTCACTTTCTTGGGTATTTTGCCAGTGGGATGGAAGGTGAACAGACACAGGATGTATCCCCATTTATTAATCCATTCCCCTGTGGATGGACATCTTGTGTTTGTGGTGCGGGGTGATCAGGGACAAAGTGGCTTCATGCGTAAATATTCAGGCTTGGTGAGGACAAGCATTTTCGGCGCCTGTGTGTAGGGATCATGAATATGAACCACCTTCCCTGACATAAACGCAGGAATCCCCGTCACAGTCCACACGGGCTGCTTGGGTGTCGGTGGGAATTGTACGGGTGTAGCGGAAAGACTCCTTAGTGACAGCGGCCACTGGCCGAGCCTACTGAGCAGCTCTGTCTTCTCTCATCGCATGACAGCCTCTGAGGGTGCCTCTCTTGTGTCTGTTCCACAGAAGTGTAGAAGGCAGCTGTGGCCCACGTGGCCAGAGCTCTGATTGAGAACGTGGCTGGACCTGGGTGAGATACAGCCGTGGCTGCCGACCAGACAGAAATCCTCAGAGTCACAGCTGGAACGTTAGCCCCTGTGGGTCAGCACAAAGGTTTAGGGCTCAAGGACCCATTTGAATTAAAAAAATAAAAACAAAAGGAAGACAGCAGCTGTACCAGTCAGATTTCCCATTGCTGAGACACAATACCCAGCACTCAGAAGTTAAAGGCGGGGCGGCTTGATTTGCTTCACGGTTTCAAGGATGCAGTCCATGGCTGGCTGGCTCCAGGACAGAAACAGCATGGCGGAAGGGCATGGTGGAACAAAGCCGCTTAGTTCATGGTGGTGGGGAGGCAGAGCAGGGAAACAGTGCCGTAAAGGAAGGAGCCAGCGACCAAATAGAGTCCCCAAGGTCACACCTCCGTGACCCATCCAGACACACCCAGAAGTGAGCTCCACCAATCCCCGGGTGGATCCCAAAGACAATCAAGCAGACACAATCAAGTTTAACCCTCACACCAGTGAGGCTGACACTGTGGCTTCTACCACTTTCTTTTTGTGCACTCTCATGTGGACTTGTGGCCCTGTTACCGGGCTGGATTGTTACAGGAGGACCTAATATTTCCCTCAGCAGCCTGACGACAACCCCCAGTACACCCACAACTGCTACCTGTGGGTGCAGGTGAGGAGCAGGCATCCCGGAGTCTGATCTCACTGGCATCCTGACTGTTCACCATAAATTTGTGCTGCTATTCAGCAAACAGAGGTGATGGCAGCCCCTCTTTAATATGTCTGTTCTTCTCTGCCATCTACAGCAGGTGGCCTCTTGCATACTTGTATCATCCTTATCTGGAGATGTTCTTGCAGCGGATTTTCCTCTGAATGAACAGACTATGTATTTCTATAAATGCCACCTGGAGTGTCCCTCTTTCCCTGCAGAGTGCGATTGCAAACAAAGAAAAAGCCATGAAAAAAGGCCAATTGCCTGTTCCCATCATCTTAACCAGCTCAAAGCTATTGTGAACGCTGGAAAAAATGGTCTCCAGAGAACAGCAGGCTCATTTGAGGGTCAAAAGGGCTGGAAATGTGAGCTCTGTGCTCAGCATGAGGGAACAGGAAGAAGTCCAGTCAGCTATTTGGTGCAAATATGTGCTTTCCAAAAGAACCCCCAGGAAAGCCCAGGATTGCATCTGGCCCATCGCCTGGAATCGACCTTCTGCTAAGTCAGCTATAAATTCTGTTTAAATGCACAAATATTCTCCAAAGGCATCCAGTGAGCAGGAAATTAAGGAAGAGGCTGGAAATGGAGAGTCATGAATGTTATGATTTCATAGAGTCTACATTTTGCCTTGGGAGCTTGGAAAACCAGCAGAGTATAAACAGTAGCTTTTAAATTCAATAGAAGTCCCTCAGCTGTGTAATAGCCAACTTTCCTATTGTTGGGACAAAACAGTCAACACCCACAACATAAAGGGGGACAAGTTTGGTTGACTTACAGCTTCAGAGGGTGCAGTCCATGGTCAGCTGGCTCCAAAGCAGAAACATCATGGTGGATGGGGGAGGAGAAGGAACGATGCTCACATCATGGCAGCCAGGAAGCAGAGAGATGAGGGAGGAGTCGGAATGAGAATGCACCGTTCCAGTTCACACCCCAGTGACCTCCTCCAACCAGGCCCAGCTCCTGTAACACAGTCAGCCAGGAACTCGTCCATGATAACACCACTGATGAGCACAGCGTCCCTCATCCAGTCACCCTGCACACACAGGAGACTTTTGGGGGGCATCTTAGATGTAAACCATAATACTCCATAAAACTAGAAGAGCAAAGCCCCAAATCCTCTCCGTGGAAATGTGTATTAAATATCACTACATTCCCAGCATGTTGGCCTTTCACCAACAAAAGCCACCCAAAAGCTTTACACACTTGAACACAATTTGTGTGGTCGGACAATGTTCCTGCCACACACTAGAGGGCCCTCAGCATTCCTGCCAAACACGCTTCAATGCCGTGTTAAATATTCCCTCTACTAGGGCCAGGCATGTAGCTCAATTGGTAGAGCACTTGCTAGCACACGTGAGTCCCTGAGTTCAATCCCCAGCACCAGAGAACACAAATCAAATTAATTCCTACGACTAATGCTGGAAAGAAAAACATGAAGCTATTCCTTGGAAGAGACAATAAACGTACAAATATAGAAAACAAATCATTATAGGAAAGAAATAATAATGACAGAAACTCAATCACAATACCAAACAAACACTGTAATAAAATTTGTGAGAACTTCAGAAAATGGAGTCCTGGAAGATGAGTTTTATGTTTAAATAAGTAAATAAAACTCAAGCTTATTATGGTTTGCATCTAAAATGTCACTCAAAGCCTCGCTCGTGGGATTTAGGGAAGCGGTTGGATGGAGATGGGATTAACATCACTGATGAAAGAGTTAATCTATGATGAGTTCATAACTGAACGGGTTACGGGGAAGTGGGGTTCAGTTGAACGGGGTTGCTCATGCAGGCATGAACTTGGGGTCTGTATCTCCCCCCTGGTCCCTTTTTCTGTGGTTCTCTTTCTCCTTCCTGGCCCCCATGAGGGGAGCAGATTCCCTCCACCACAACCTTCCGCCATATTGTTCCTGCCCCGCCACAGCACTGGGGCCACGTGAGCAGGGGCTCAAATCTGAAGCCCAAATAAATGCTTCTTCCTTTACATCATTTTCTCCACCTGTTTTGGTTTCACGGTGATAGGATGCAAAGTGACACGAAGCTTGTGATAAAATACTAGGTATAGGACACTGTTGAGCAACACCCAGAAGAATGGATAGAATTGGGTTGCTCATGCAGGCATGAACTTGGGGTCTGTATCTCCTCCCTGGTCCCTTTTTCTGTGGTTCTCTTTCTCCTTCCTGGTCCCCATGAGGGGAGCAGATTCCCTCCACCACAACCTTCCGCCATATTGTTCCTGCCCCGCCACAGCACTGGGGCCACGTGAGCAGGGGCTCAAATCTGAAGCCCAAATAAATGCTTCTTCCTTTACATCATTTTCTCCACCTGTTTTGGTTTCACGGTGATAGGATGCAAAGTGACACGAAGCTTGTGATAAAATACTAGGTATAGGACACTGTTGAGCAACACCCAGAAGAATGGATAGAATTGAAGAAAAAAAGAAGTGTTACGTGAGGTCTAACCATCAGGTGGAGTTGCAAGAAGGTACCTGGGAGTCTTAGTGTATTCATTCAGATTCCGGTGAATTTTCAACTGTTTGAGGATACGGGACATGAAATATCTGTGAATCAATATTCAATCTTATTGCTCAATGAATTTTCAATCACATATAAGGTATGATGGAAATACACAGTGACTATTTTTAAAAACTTACAGTAAAGACACATTGCTATTAATCCTCATGCGAATCCTCTCCTGGCTTTGCACACACTCATCCCACGTCCTGGCTGCTTCCTGCAGCAGCTCTGGAGTCCTCCCTCCTGAGGGTCTTCACCAGTGTGATCAAAAACACGGTGACTGCTGCTGCCCAGCGCCGTCCAGCAGAAAGGCGGCTTGTAAACACACGATGCCGTGTCCTCATCCGCCTTAGTCACCGGATCTGGCACCATGTGACTCCTGGCTCTTCCCCAAGGTCAACGCCGTGTCTTCATCTGCCTTAGTCACCAGATCTGGCACCGTGCGACTCTTGGCTCTTCCCCAAGGTCAAAATGACCAGGAAAGGTCAACATTTTGAGTCCATTTGGGACATGGAGCCATCCAGGACTGAGCAGCTAAAGACCCCAGGAGGGAGGACTCCAGAGCTGCTGTAGAAAGCCGCCAGGATGTGGGATGAGTGTGTGCACAGACAGGAGCAGATTTTGAGGGAGATTTGTGGCCGTGTGTCTTTGACTGTAATAATTTTTTTAAAAATTAGAATTCACCACATATTTTGATCATGCCTGTGGAGCCCTGCTTGCTCAGCTGGGGAGTTCAGGAGCAGCGTGTCTGATAAGGGCTGGTTCAAGAGATCCTGTGGAGGGTGAGGAAGACGCAGTACGAAAAGCATGAAGAGCTGAAGGAATCCGGGGAGAAAGAAACGGCCTGCGCGTCGGCCTCGGACACGTGGGAGGCTGAGCTCCAAGCCCGCACGTCCCCTTCTGCCCCACTCTCAACCCTTCTTCAAAACTCAGCCAGCACGTCAGGTGTAAGCAGGGCACCAAGGCGGCAGAGGAAGCAGCCCAGCAGGATGAAGGCGACTCGTCGGCTCCCGTCATCTTGGCTGTGGGGCCACACTGGCGTCTTCCTCCCTGCAGATTGAAAGGAACAAGCTCCCTCACGCTGGATAAATGATAGTGATCGCCATAGAGTCTCCACCCCCAACTGCCCCCCGGCTTGGTGTCCTGGCCAACAGCACAACCCCACACTGATCGCATGAATTCACAGTCAATGGGATGGTGTTACCGTCCAAGTGTGGGCACCCTTGTGCTTCCATCGCCTGGCGGAGCCCGAGAATCCTCAGTCCCCGGGCTCCCCCTGCTGGGACATTTACAAACCTGTTTCCTTGGACTAACGTTTAACTTCGGGCCAAAACTTTGTTTGGACCCTGCTTTTGTTTTCCTTCCTTTTTACTTAATTTGTAGTGGACTAATAATTCCCATGCACATGGATGGGATGTGACGGGATGTCTTCATATGCGCATTACGGGACGATTACAGACTGACAGCATGAACATCTCACCTGCTCTTTTCACTTGTTGGATGAGCATTTAAAATCTATTCTCGGCAGATCGTGGTGGTGCACTTCTGTGACCCAGCACCCGGGAGGCTGAGGCAGGAGGGTCACTAGGTGCTCAAGGCCAGTCGTGGCTACATAGTCAGTTCAAGGTCGGCCTGGACTGCTCAGTGAAGCCCTGTCTCAACCACCCCTCCCAAATCATCTGTTCTCTCGGCAACTTTGAAATATGGAGTACACGGCCACAGGACCCGTGTCGCGCAATGGGTGTGTGGGGGTTCTGCGTCCTGTCTTACTGAAATCCTTCCACCAAGCTCCTTCGAAACACCCTCCATCCCCCAAACCCTTGCGACCACTAATGTTCCACTCTCCGTGTCTAAGGGACCGACTGTTTAGAGTCCACATACGACCACATCACCAGGAATTATTTTCTTTCTCTCCTACGGCGGAGGAGAAAACAGTATGGACGCTTGGGTGACGTCTACATAGGATTTGGTCTTCCTCCTCCTCCATCTCCTTCTCCATCTCCTCCTCCTTCCCCTCTTCCATCTCCTCCTCCTCCATCTCCTCCTCCATCTCCTCCTCCATATCTTAGATCTCCTCCTTCCCCTCCTTCTCCTCCATCTCCCCCTACCCCCTTCTGTTCCTCCTCCTCCCTCTCTTCCTCTCCCTTCTCTCCTTTCCTCCGTCTCTCTTGACTTCTCTTCCCACTTCATACAGAGTTGAAGGAAAACCACCAACCTCTATGTGCAATTTAAACACTGATTCTGAGCCATGCGCGGTGGCAAACACCTAATGCAGCACTCTGGGAGGCTGAGGCAGGGCAAATCACAAGTTCTAGCCCACTCTGGGCAGTTTAGCAAGTCAGCGAGACCCTGTCTCAAAAAGGCGTCCAGGGATAGAGCTCAGTGTAAATGCTGTGAGCTCACTGCAAGGTGGCACAGACCTGTCATCCCAGCACTCTGGGAGGCTGAGGCAGGAGGATTTCAAGTTTTGCTAAGTCTGCCCCACACATAACACATAAGAAACCCTGCAGGTCGCATTTTGCATCTGGGAGGTCTTCCGACTCAACGCCTCCCTTTCAAGAAGAGGAAAGGTTGCCCAAGGCGAACGCGATACATGAAAAGTGTATTTGACAAATCCCCGGCCATCAGAGAAATGTAAATTAAAACAACACTAAGATTCTCTCTCACCCCAGAAAGAACGGCCATCATCGAAAAACTGAGTTACAACGAATGCTGGTGAGGCCAAGGGGAAAAGGGGCCCTTCGTACTGCGGTGGGAATGTAAACTGGTGCAACCCTTGTGGAAATCAGTATGCAGAGTCCTCAAAAAACCACAGCTAGAAATTCCATTTCACCCAGCTATTGCCTTTCTAGTTATCTTCCCGAAAGACTTATAAGTTAACATATTATGGTGACACACGCACAGCCATGTTTAGAGCAGCACAACTCATATTAGTTAAGTCGCAGCAGCAGCCTCTATGCCCATCAACACATGAATGGATAAAGAAAATGTGGTGTTTACATGCCACGGAGTACTACGCAGCCATAAAGAAGGACACACTTGCAGCATTCGTAGGAAAATGCATGCACCTTGAGACCACAATGTGAAGTGAAACAAATCAGATACACAAGCTTCAGTATCTCATGAGCTCTCTTATAAGAGAAACCCAAAGTGTAAACGAAGAGCGAAATAAAAGATAATAGGAAACAGTGAGAGGGATCTTTTGCAAAAGAGAAGGGGGCCAAGAGATGGTGGGGGGAGAAGATAAAAAAAATTAAGGTCCATTCTGTCCCAGCAAGAACTTCCCCACAATGAATGTAATCACTATGTGCTGCAAACATGTAGTAATTTTTTTTAAAAGGCAATAATTTTCCCAATGGTTTTTCCAAAGGACACGCAGCTCAGCTGGGAACATGGCCAAGCTATTTCTGTTGGTTGTGCGGGTGTCCGTACTCTGTTCTGGGGACGCTTCGTCAAAGCACCACTCAGGGACTCTCTCGCCACACGGGAAGCCGGATCCACACAGTCCAGCTGTCGTGGCAGGATCGTTCCGTCTGATGTTTGTGAAGGACCATCTGCTCCGTGTCTCTCCACGGATGTCGCTTCCTTGGAGAGACTCCTGGGGTCTCTGCTGTCATCCACTGACTCCTCCAAGACAGGGTGGCTCCTGCCTGCTGTCTGTTCGCTTCGTGTTCAAGATCTCACGTGGACTTGACACCATGCAATTATGTGACCTGAAACTTAATCTCACACATGACACAGTCACTAGGTGGTGGCGCAAAGAGCTCATTGGGGGGCGCCATCCCTGGAAGGAACTAGAGTCATTCTCCTCAGACCCTGGATGGTTCTCTTGGGCGTTGCAATAAAAAGTGTGAGTCTGGTTTGTGCCATCTCTGGCTTCCTGAGTTGCCCGGGTGACCTGGCACACACCCCCATTAGGATGACGGGAAGATGCCTCAAGCCCTCCAAGGGCCCCCTCATCCCAAGTGCTCCATTAGTATTCATTAGATGAGCCAGTGAGCACCTGGGAGTTCTCAGAAGGTGCCATCTTTGCTAGTGGTATCTTCTCCTCTGGGGATGTGTCGGCCATCTTGTCTTCCCAAGGTCCTCCTGAGCTCTCTGGGGATGTGTCAGCCATCTTGTCTTCCCAAGGTCCTCCTGAGCTCTCTGGGGATGTGTCGGCCATCTTGTCTTCCCAAGGTCCTCCTGAGCTCTCTGGGGATGTGTCGGCCATCTTGTCTTCCCAAGGTCCTCCTGAGCTCTCTGGGGATGTGTCGGCCATCTTGTCTTCCCAAGGTCCTCCTGAGCTCTCTGGGGATGTGTCGGCCATCTTGTCTTCCCAAGGTCCTCCTGAGCTCTCTGGGGATGTGTCGGCCATCTTGTCTTCCCAAGGTCCTCCTGAGCTCTCTGGGGATGTGTCGGCCATCTTGTCTTCCCAAGGTCCTCCTGAGCTCTCTGGGGATGTGTCAGCCATCTTGTCTTCCCAGGGTCCTCCTGGGCTCTCTGGGGATGTGTCGGCCATCTTGTCTTCCCAGGGTCCTCCTGGGGTCTCTGGGCGTGTGTCTTCCATCTCATCTTCCCAAGGTCCTCCTGGGCTCTCTGGGGATGTGTCCACCATCTTGTCTTCCCAAGGTCTTCCTGGGCTCTCGGAGGGGGGTATACCCGCCATCTTGTCTTCCCAAGATCCTCCTGGGTTCTCTGGGTCCCCCCTGCCACAATGGCAACTTCCTCATCACTGTGCATCTCTTCTGACAACAACTCATCGGATGTTCCAGGAAGGAGCAGTCAGCATTGTTCTCCAAGAGCAGGGGAGGAACTAATGTAATAAAAACAGGAGTCCAGCTGGACAGCTCGGCAATGATAAAGCAGAACTCAGAGTAGAGCTGTTGAAAAGGGGGAAGAATGTTTTATTCAGTCAACTGTCATCCATCATCAGTGTCATCCACCTGTATTTATAAATCATGTGACACATCAATTGATATCTTTCAATCATGTAATCCAGCTCTGATCTAATCCACATATAGACACATACATATCCATCTAACGTCTCTCTGTATCTAGCAATCATCTACTCCATCTGTGTATCATCTAACATTTTATCTATGTATCTATCCATCTACCCATCTACCATCTAATCTATCGATCGTTTAATCTATCAATCGATACTCTATCATGTATATGTATCCACAAATCATTTACTCTACCCTTCTGTCCGTCATCTATTTAGCAATCATTGAAACCATCATCCATCTGTACACATTGTCTTGTCTATCTTCTATCTACCTGTCTTTGATCTAACTCTATATCTTCTATCTACCACCCATCTCTCTCTCTATCATGACTATGTATGTACAAATCATTTAATCCTCCAATCATCTATTCAGCTCTATCTAGCAATCATTTAATCCATCCACTCATCTCTACATCATCTAATCTAACCTATCCATCCACCCATCCATCTGTCCACCTATTTTCTTGTCACTTCATCTCATCTATCATCTATCTTTTTGTCTATCATGTGTATCTATCTATAAATCATTGAAGTCATCCATCTATCAATCATCTATCTAGAAATTATCTAAACCATCCAGCTGTCTATATGTCACCTAATCTATCCTCCATCCATCTAAGTATCCGTCCTTATTATCTATGATATTTGTTTCATTTATCTATCTATCTATGTAGTTATCTATCTACTCATCTATCTATCTATCTATCTATTTATCTATCTATCTATCTATGTGCCTGCCATCCTGTCTGTCTGATGTATGATGTTTCTGTCCATGCAGCATCCATAACCTTTACAAGATTCAGCAGAAATTGAATCGTCTGTCCCATAAAACAAACCACTGAGATCAAAACATTCCATACAAAACATACAAACATAACAGCTGTGCCTAAAATGTGGACTTAAAGAATCTGCACTGTCAGAAAACAAATTTTAGAGAAGTAGAAAAAAACAGCAGGAAGAAAATGTTTCCAGCACACAGAGAAAAATAAAAATTCTGTGGGGGGGGATAAAACGATCAGTATAGAGACTTGAGCAAGTCCCCAAATCCAGCTGGTAAAAAAAGTAGGAATTTCTACATTGGAAGACAGAGTAGAGGTTGGAAGCTATAATTATGGAAATGATAGAAGATAAAGGCCCTAAACTAAGTAAATTTTCACAAAAAAATGCCTGCATCCTGAGTTGCCCATAAAAAGTTTAAGAAATGCCAATTCTAGACAAAGTCTCATAAAACTGCTAACCACGAAATAAAGAAAACTCTACAGCTATTCAGCGGGAAACAAACACAAGAGGAGAAGCAATACAGTTTGGATTTATTTCTCTGCAGGGACAAGAAACAGAGAGAGATCATAGGTAGCCAGGGAGGGTTGGGGAAGAAAAATCTCTATTAGCAATTCCACAGCACGGGCATTATGGAATGATGTATTTTCCCTTCAAAATGCAGTTAAAATAGCTTTAAATATAGTTTGTACAATTAACTATTGTGTGTGTTTGTGTACTGGGGATTTAATGCAAACCCTTCACACTGAGCTACATCCCCAGTCGCCTTCTTTGTTTTTTGTTTTTTGTTTTTTAATTTTGAGAAAGGGTCTTGCTAAGTCACTAAGTCGCCCAGGCTGGGCTCTAACTTGGGATCCTCCTGCCTCAGCCTCCCAGAGTGCTGATATAACAGGCGTGAGCCACCACACCCAGCTCAATTAACTACCATTCACTTGAAGATTGTACCGCGTTGCAGACCCCAGCGGTCGGCCAGAAAGCTAGTTCTGAAGTCAGTGAATGACTCCTGCTACAGTATGTGGGAGGCCTCGAAACGGGAACCAAATATCCTCAGTAGGACTGTCTAACTACAACTGAACAATGTACATTTTCCCTCCTGGGGGACAGTCATCTTCGTTGATTCTTAATTTGTGTGACACTTCCCTCTGCGGATGAATGCTCCAGCACTTGACAGAAAGTCTCCCTTCCTCACATTTTAGAATTGAAGATCCCTCAGAGGGCGGAACTATTTTGTAAAATCTCCTGCGCAGGCATCTGCCGTGCAAAATCCCATTTGGCGAAGAGGTAGAACTTTCTCAGGAGGCATATTGTGAGGATTAAGCCTCCTTGAATCTGCCGAAGTGCTTACCACTCTCAGATGCCAGAAAATGAAGACGGTTCTTTGATTTTGTAAGAGTCCTAATTAATAGCTTGAAATGGTGTTGCGTTGGCCCAAATCCACAGACATTAGTTTCCATGCTATTCACGCACATGTAAGGAGAAGCAGAGAATTGCAAACTGGTGAGTGTCTTTCTGTGTGTGTGTGTGTGTGTGCGCGCGCGCGTGTGCGCACGTCACACATAGAGAAAGAAAGAGAGAAAGAAAAGTAAGGAATGTCCCTAAATGTACTCCCAGGTATTCAAGGCACGAGGACCGGGCAGGACGATGTCAGGACGGGTCCACTCGACACGCGCCCGACTCTGGGCCTGGCTGCTTCCTTCTCTCCTCTCACCTCCTGCAAGCCGCACAGCCCGCATTGCTGTGAGGACCACTGAGATGCAGCAAGAAAAAACGTAAAATCAGCTACTCCGCCGGCTGCGCAGTTTCCTGGGAGAACATACTCTGGAAAACTATACATGTCTGCACTTGTTCCATTTCACACAGCTCTGCAGGGAGACACTGTTCTGTTTCAGTGAGGAAACTAAGGCAGAGCACGTCACAAACACCCACAAGCTCAAAGGGCAGTCAGCATGGAAATGGCTGCATGTGAACTTAGCATCGAAAGGGGCAGAAAACAGAAGTTACATATTTAGGTAAGAAAGCTAATAATCTATTTCAAAAACAAGCTCACAACCTATTGAGAAAGGCAAAAGATAAACGCCTTTAGAGAAGGAGGGACCTGCCTCTAGGGCAAAAATATAACCAGGATTCCAGAGGGAGACCTACCTCAGTCCATCACGCCCGCCATACGCAATCCCACAGCCCGGGCGGCCGACAGACAGCAGACCTCGGTGGCCCCGTCCTGGAGGCTGGAGTCCCCTGCACTAGTCTCTCCCTGTCTCAGTCCATCACGCCCGCCATATGCAATCCCACAGCCCGGGCGGCTGACAGACAGCAGACCTCGGTGGCCCCGTCCTGGAGGCTGCAGTGCGAGGTCCAGCTTGGCAGATCCATGTCTGGTGAGGCTGCTTCTTGGGTCACAGATGGCGCCCTCTTGCTGTGTCCCCACATGGTGGAGGGACGGGGAGTTCTCTGGTTTCTCTCAGATGGGGACATGGATCCGGCCCATGAGGCTTCACCTCAGGACCTCCCGGAGCGCCCAGACCTAACACTAGCATCTTGGGGTGAAGGTTCCAGTATACAGAATTTTGAGAAAACACCAACATGCAGAAGATAGTGAGAGGTATCTGGTTCTGCTTGACAGTTGTCAGGGTTGAGGCCCACAAAACTGTTTAACAGTGAAACTTCCTCCCTCGCCGATCACTGGCTCCCACCGAGAAATGTCAGTAGTAGCGACAGATACTATGACTAGTAATTGCAGCAGATGTCGATCTAGCCATCATAGCAGCCATCATTATGCTGGTAGGAAAGGCTGAAACAGCAGGCGTTATAGTAGTTGTCGTAATACTAATTACGTCCTTACAAGAGCAGTAGTGAGAGTAGCAATATGAACAGCAATAGCAATAATAATTGTAGAAGTGATAGTAATCAAAGCTTCAGAGTTACATTAGCAGTCAAAATGGCGACAGCTCTTTTTACAGTACTACTCACAGTACACGTTGTAGTAGTTCTTGGATTAGAAGTTGCAGTAATAGCGTAAAAATGGTCGTTTTGCTATCAGTTATAATAGTAGCCACAATGGTAGTACCAGTTTTAATAGTTCTAGTAGTTGTATTAATAGTAGTCGTTGTAATAGTAGCAATAATGTTACTAGCTGTAATAGTAGCAATAATGTTACTAGCTGTGGCAGTATCTGTAACAGTGGTAGTTATGAAGATGAGGATAGATTACTAGCTGTAATAGTAGCAATAGTGTTACTAGTTGTGGCAGTATCTGTAACAGTGGTAGTTATGCAGATAATGATAGGTCAATAGCTGTAACAGTAGCAGTAATTGCAGTACTGGCCACAGTTGCAGCTCGGTGGTCTTAGTAGTCGCGTTCACGGTCATAATAGGAGCAGCACCCTTGTGGTACTAACAGTGTGGTGGTGGTCGTAGTCTTCCTGTAAATCTTGTCATAGTAATACTTGTCTCAATGGTGGTTTTAGCAGCTCTTGTGAGAGTAGCAGTGGTGCTACTCTTGTGAGAGTAGCAGTAATTGCAGTATTAATTGCGGCAGTAATTATAAAGTGGCGGTTGTAGTATTCTGGCACGTCTGGGGGAGCGAGGCAAGAAGCAGCCTCCCAGGACCGTCCGCGTGCTCAGAATCGCCAGCGACACGCATGTCTGTACGTGCAAATTCTCCAGGAAGAAGGTCTGGCGCTCGTTAGCTCCAAAAGCGACCCGGGAACGTGAGTTGGCTGCAGACGGCGACACAGACAGTGTGGTGACCCGTGTGGGAACTTAGTCCCCTCGTCCCTCGAGGGCGAACAGGATCCTCATACGAGTCGCGTTTCTCATTTGGGATACAAATGGGGTCTCCGGGTGTCTTTTATGTCTCCTTCGCAATTCTCAAGAACACAGAGAAAGTGCTGTGTGGCGTGTAAAGCCACACTTACCCCCGTGTGTGGAAGGACATGGAGGCTGCTTGCAAGATGCAGCCGCTGTGAACACGGTGTGCGGGGATCGGCACGGCGTCTCCCCGGAAGACACCGAGAAGGGGGGCAGCTGCTCCAGTGCGATTTCTACTTCAATTTTCTCAGCATCTCCGGAGGGATTGCACGAGTTTGCATTCTCAGGGAAAGTGTAGCGGGGTTCGTTGTCCCCCGCATGGTCGCTAGCGTTTGTCATGTGATTTCTTGATGATAGTCTGCCATCGAGAAACATAAACTTGAGTCATTCGTAGGGAAACAGACGCACCTGAGACCGTAATGCCAAGTGACATACATCAGACACACAAACTGCAATATCACACGGTGTTTCCAATACGAGCAACCCAGAGTGTAAATAAAGCAGAAAACACAAGCTAACAGGACGCAGAGGCAGCTTTCTGCAAGGGAAACGGGACCAAGACATAAAGGCAAAGAGGATGGAACAGGAGGAAGCTGCGTCGTGCGCCTGCACCAGCTCCACACACACACAAATGTCATCTTTGCCTGCAAACATGGACTTATAAAAAATACAAAAACAAAAAGAGAGAAAGTCCTGGCGAGGCCGCCCCTGTGGCGGGTGGATGAACGCGGCCGAGCCCGCGTCTCCGGGGTCCAGGTGTCCTCTAAATGTCCTTGACCGTTTGACGAGCAGCCGCGTCCTGCCTCCCTGTCAAGATTTTATCTACCTCGCTCTGCTTTCCGGGAGGCCGATTCAGGAGGGAGCATCCGTCTGCTCGCTGTAGTCTCTCCTGACGGGAGCCGGCCTCGCTTCGCTTCCCGCACGACGGGCGGCCAGCCGGGGGCACCGGAGCCCCGTCTCCGGATGGCAGACGGACTCGGGGACACAGACACACACGGGACCACGTCGGAGCCCTCCGGCGTCGATTCCGCCTCACTCACTGTCGCGGCTGGATCGCGCGTGCGTGTTCTGCATGAGCAACACGCGTGTGGTGTGAAACTCGGCTTGAGGCAGGACTGTCTGTTGCAGCTCACGATTTTCACTGTTTCGGGGCATGGTCGGCTGGTTCCGATGGCTGAGGGAGGCGCTGACGTCTCGGGCGCCAGGAAGTAGAGAGACAGACAGACAGACAGACAGACAGACAAAGAGACAGACAGACAGAAAGTAGAGACAGACAGACAGACAGTAGAGACAGCGAGATAGACAGAGAGATAGACAGAGAGGAGGGGGCAGGGACCAGACTGACCTCTCTGTGGCACACTCCTGGCGATGTTTTTCCTCCAACGCGGCCGACTCCCCACATGCACTTATGGGGCCGTCGCCGCCCGGATCCATGCCCGGGTCTGGTCCCTCCTCCCGACAGCCCCTTCCCAGCTCAGGACATCCCCATCCTGGGGGTCAAGCCCTGAATATGGGAACTCTCGGAGGGCGTGTCACATCCGAACCACAACACGTGCACAAATATATCACACAGACCACGCAAGCACGTGTTGTTGACCTGGCTCTTCCCCTTCTAAGCATCTTCCCAAAAGAGTCAAAGACATCACATTACAGTGACCCCTGCACACCCATGTTCATAGCAGCACAACTCACAACAGCTAAATCTTGGAAGCAGCCTGTGTGTCCGTCAGCAGAGGAATGGTAAAGAAAATGTGGTGTTTATGCACAGTGGAGTACTACTGTGCCGTGAAAAAGGATAAACTTGGCCTTTGGTGAGAAAAATGGACATACCTGCAAATATTTGTTTTTCCCAGCAGCACAACTCATAATAGCTAAATCTTGGAAGCAGCCTGTGTGTTCATCAGCAGAGAAATGGTCAAGAAAATGTGGTGTTTATGCGCAGTGGAGTACTACTGTGCCATGAAGAAGGATAAACTTGGCCTTCGGTGAGAAAAATGGACGTACCTGCAAATACTTGTTTTCCCCAAATAAGATCACATTTTGAGGTCTGAGAACCTCAAGAAGAAGCTGGGTGTAATTATAAGGTATTGGGCAATGTCACCCAAAATGCATATCCATGTTGCATCCCCCCAAACCTGTGAATGGGATCTTATTGGGAAATAAGGCAGGAAATATTTGGACACAATTTAATAATTCTCACTGACTATAACCTTCAGCTGCTCAGAAAGAAACCGTTTTTAGGAGGACAAGAGGGCTGTCTGGTGAATTTCTCTGTAAATTCACAGTGAGGATCTAAGTTTGGCGATGCAGAGCACGGGGGGGACAGAAACGTCCCGCTGCACAGACGGTCCTGTGGCAAGTCGCACAGCGGGGGACAGAAACGTCCCGCTGCACAGACGGTCCTGTGGCAAGTACGCCAGTCTGCATCCATTTGGCCGCTACGTCATGGCGAAAGCAGGCGGGAAGTTCTGTCGCTTCCTGCCTTTTCTCTCCCGCCCGCTAATCTAGTTCACTATCGTCCGAAGGGGTCTGTTTGGGAGACCATCTGAAGGGATGCTGCTTAGGAAGACGTTCTTTGTCCAGGCCCGCGGGGAGGCGTTCAAGGAGGGAGTTGGACGATCGCAGGAGACCACGTGGCAGCGGGTGCCGGAACTCACGGGGGACTCTGTCCCTCCCGCCAGGCCTGCTGGCCACGGCCACACCAGCGCCTGAGACGGGGGCAGGCGCGTCCGAGCAAGTTTGCTCTGGCCTCGGTCCTGCTGGGTGGTGCTCCTCGTGGAAATCACCCAGGACCTCGCCACCGGGGCGCAGGACAAGGCTGGGATCTCTGCCATCGCCCAATAACAGCCGACGGCCGTCTGCTCCTTCGTCACCCACAAAGAAACTGGAAGAATCATAACCGCCCGGCTCAGTCCAACAGGGCGGCGGCCCAAACGCTGGCTGCGTGTTCATTAGCCTACGGCCCTCCTGCCAGGGTGCGTTCCTTGATTGCTTTGGTCACCCAATTTGCAAGTTAGAAACAAAAGCAGAGGGGGAGCAGGGTGATGGGCAGGTATAATCATAGCACGCTGGGAGGCTGAGGCAGGAAGATGGCAAGTTCAAGCCCAGCCTGGA
>QZML01001743.1:277517-290092 GCA_016801275.1 Hystrix brachyura
GCTGTCTGTCACCCTCCCGGGCTGTGGGATTGCATATGGCGGCCGGATGGACTAAGACCTGCTGCCTCCCAGAAGTCACTGCAGACCAGAATGAATTAAACTCTGGAAGCGGCTCTTCCATGGTCGTGGCGAAGTCTTCCATCAGGCGGCCTTGCGGGTCAGGTCGTCTGGAGTCTGAGCAGAGTCTCTTCCCCACAAGTCGTGCCAGTTCCCAGCGGTCACCCGCATGCTGGACCAGCAGCTCCTCCCTCCCCGTGTCTCCTTGTCCCCCTTGATGTGTGTCAGTCCGTGCGTCTTGCTCTCCTCTTCCGGGAACTCCGCCCTGTCACGCTTGAGTCTAGGAAATCTTTGCTCCACAAGGCTGAACCAGCCTCGGTAAAACATTAGGCTGTGGACATAATAAAACTATTGCTTTCTTCTTTATTGCTCCTTGCAGCATTCAATTTGCTTTCTAATCCTTCTTAATATTGCAGAACTGCCAAATACTCGGGTCATTTTATGTCATAGAACTGCCAAATACTCGGGGCATTTTATGTCACGTTCATAAAATATATTAATTAAATTCCCGGCCCCATAGTCCCCGTAGTCCAAAGATGTCCCTGCGCTGGATCAATATTCTCAATTATAATACCTGAAGCTCCCCGGCCCTGCTACAAGGAGGCCCATCTGCTGTGTCTGGTAGAAGAGTCTTTGCCAAAACCGATTAAATATGCTGCAAAAACCAAAAAGCGTCACTTCGAAAGCATTTGCCGGGGGCCAGGACGGTCGGCGGCGGCCAAGCCGATTGCTCTGTCTGTCAGAAGTTGGAGGCCGCTGGAATTTTTCTTTTGCATTTTGCATCTGACCTTTACGGTCACGTTGCTCTGAGCAGATGGGAGCACAGAGTCTCGGGGGTGAGACACGTACGGCTCGGGGAGGAGGCGCTCTGCTCGCGGACGGGCGTCCGCCACCGTAGCTCTTTGCAAAATCCAACGCAGAGCCGACAATTTGGGCGGGTGAGGGACTTACCAGGTCTTCTCTGAGCCCGGGACCGGCTGAGATCCACCGAGAAGCATGGAAAAGGTGTGCGGCCGCCCATGACCAGCTGGTCCGAGCTCCCGGACAGGGGATGAGATGCAGGATTTGGGGGGACTCGTGGATTCCAACTCACACTCCGCCATCCTGGATTTGAATCTCAGGCACTTCTACCCGCCTTGGAAATATTCATTACGCCATCCGAGGTGCGGTGCTTTGTCTTTTCTCAACGCAGATTGGACACCCCTAATCCGCAGGGCTTGGGACCAGAAGTGTTTAGCATTTTGGATTTATTTTCCAGATTTTGGAATATTTAGTTAATAAGCTGAATTGGGGACCCATCCCAGATGGAAACACAAAATTCACTGATGCTTCAAAGGCACGTAGCCCACAGGTCATTTCACGTGATATTTTAAGTGATATCGTGCATGTTTAAACAGGTAGGATTTTCCACTCGGACCATCATGTCGCCGCGTGGAAGGTTCCCGGCTTGGAAACCTTTGGGATTTCGGGGTTTGGGGCTAAGGAGGATCTTCTGCCCCAGCAGAGGGGACCTTCCCACGGAGGCCAAGCAACAGAGTCAGCCTATTTTATTTGTGTCTCAAAGCAGGAGCGTTACCGTCAGCACGTCTAAGGTGGCACCGGCCCTTCTTGCACCCAGGAGCGCCCCGTCCCCCAGCCCTGCACCCCGGAGCCCCACAGGCGCTCTGCAGAGTCGGGCTCACCGGCTGGCCTCCTCCCGGGCACACGGGCCTGCACACCGGGCCGGGCTGCAGCATGAACCAGGCCCGGCACGCACCAGGCCCGGCTGCTGCCCTCAGGAGCAGAAAGCAATAAAGGTTTGCACGTGAACAAGTGCTGGTCACCCCGGAGCGGACGGTCCGACCGCTGAGCTGCGTCCTCGGTGCCACAGCGTTGTCCCCACGCGTTTCTACAAGCGTCTCTGCACGCTCCTTTCCCCACCGCGTGCCCACCGTCCCCTCCGCCCACTTGGGGGTCGGCGGGCCTGTCCACAGCCGCCCCTCGGCCCTTGCACACAAACACAGGCATCCTCTACGGCAGCCTCCTAGCAGGAGGTCCAGGTGGGTACCGAGGCGCCAGGCGCCGTGACGCCCAGACCGGGTGCCAAAGTGTCCCTCTGACGCTGGAGGGAACACGGCCCACCGCCCTCGGCAGGCTTCCCTTTTCCCCAAGTCCCTACCACCCGGAGCGTCCTGTCCCTCGCCCCGGCCTGAGTCCGGTCCCTTCCAAGAAGTCCTCCTGGGAGGCCTTCGAGACGAAAGAGCCAGAGATGAGTCAGGAAAACAGAAGCTGGTTCTACAGGCTTCCAGCCGTGTCCACCCTGCTGCTACCAGCTTTTATCATCTTCAGCACCCCGCCTGCTGCACAGCGAGATCGCGAAGTTTCCTAAGTTGCTTCTGTCTCCCACAGCCGCTGCAAAAGTAAAAATTAAAAACCAGCAAGCAGCCGGGTGTGGTGGCACAGGCCTGTAGTCCCAGCACTCGGGAGGCTGAGGCAGGAGGATTGCTGCGAGTTTGAGGCCTCCTGGGCTACCTCGTGAGTCCAAGGCAGGCCTGAACTGCACAGCGAATCCTGTCTCAAAAAAAAAAAGAGCATGAATGAAAGATTTTAAAGCTAGCAATTTCAGCACGTACAAAATAAGTCTCTTCAACTTTCCAAAAGCACACCTAATTGGGTTCTTGTTCAGTATTCAGGCTTAAATCTGATTTGCAAAAGTATCGCCTGGGAGCTTAATTACAAACGCAAGCAGCAGGCTGTAGTTGTGAAACTTCTCATTTCTTTTTCTTTTTTTTCTTTTTTTTTTTTTGTGAAATCTGAAGCGCCAGAAAGTCAAAAACAGAGACCACGTGTGCCTGACTTGGATTCTGTCGACAGCTAAATCAAGCCGCTTGTTTGTTTTAATCAGGGGAAGTTTGGCTTTCGGACAGAAGTATCATTTGAGAAAGGAACTAGAGTTAGAAAATGGTTGCCAGTTAAGGAGAAATAAATGCCTCGAATTTGCCACACGAAAATGGATGTTTTGATAAATTGAGTCTTTCTTTCCCCTCGCTCAGTAGATAAAAGTGCAATTTATCAAATAGATGTTTGAAAAGCGGGAGAATCACAATGGCAACCTCGAACGGCAGACGGATTTTCAGTCATTGCTTGCGACACGGAGTCAGTGGAGGTAAAAAAAAATGAATTCTCGTATTTGCAGGCTTTCTGTGAAATGTATTTTGATTGTATTTTTAGAGATGGGTACATGGGTGAAGAAGAACAATAGATACGACAGATACATTTCTGCTTCGTAGTAGTAATTCCTTCTGCAGAGACGAGCGCTGGAAATCGGAATTGGGTGATTTTAAATATGTTTTGCACACACTTTGTTGATTTGGCTGGGTTTGCGGTAGCTGATGACACCAAGTGGATGGCGGCCTTCGTCACCTTCAGGGACCCCTCAGGCATCCGCAGGCCTGCGAAGGACAGTCTGGGTCACAGCGGCCGGAGACAGGCCCGTCGCGCTCTCGATGAGCCGGGAGTCGGCCGCTCCCGTCCGGCATCCGTCCGTGACTGAGTCACGGTGAGAAACCACCGAGCGGACAGAAACGCCAACTACCAGCCGCGGTCGGGACACGCGTGTGCACACATCACAGTGTCACGCTGCATCTCTGTAGCACGCGCGGTCACCCCCGCTGGAGACGGCAAGAGTCTGGAGAGGGAAGAAACACACGGAGGCCTCCGGCCTGCCCCGGGCGGGACCGGCCCGCTCGGCCTGCAAAGGCCCAGACAGACTCGGGCCCGGCAAGAAGGCAGGTCGGGACCGCCGGGCGGGGCAGCTCGCGGGGAAGCGGCGACCCGCTTCGGGCCTGCGAACACTACACGGCAGCGCCAAGTGGCCGCAGTCCGTACTGTGACCTGCACACTGTCCGGCAGGAAACACGGTTTTCATGCTTTGTGTGTACGCGTTCGTATTATCGTATTTTGTACAATCGTCCCATAAAGACACTGTATGGCAGCAATGTAGGTCATCCTATACGATGCTATTCACCTCATATACTACACAATACTGCACGTGACACAGTGTTATAACCGGACGTACAATCATCTCCATAACAGCATAATGTGCATTATCATGTATGTATATTGTATAGAGGGCATATGAAAACCAAATGGCACCATTTATATTCTATTACACGGTCACACGCATGTCATATATCACACACATAGAACATATCACATATGTGCAGTGTCAGACATGCATATTACATAGAGGGTGTATGATAATCAAACTGCACCATTTATATTCTATTACACGGTCACACACACACGTCTTACGTCACATGCATAGTACATATCACATATATATCAGACACATATCCTATATCACATACATAGAATATATCACATATGTGCAGTGTCAGACATGCGTATTACATAGAGGGTATATGATAATCAAACTGCACCATTTATATTCTATTTACATGGTCACACACACATCATACGTCACATGCATAGTACATATCACATAGTATATATCAGACACATATATATCACATACATAGAATATATCACATATGTGCAGTGTCAGACATGCATATTACATAGAGGGTATATGATAATCAAACTGCACCATTTATATTCTATTTACATGGTCACACACACATCATACGTCACATCGTCTTACGTCACATGCATAGTACATATCACATATATGTACATGTCATATATCACACACATAGTATATATCACATATGTGCAGTGTCAGACATGCATATTACATAGAGGGTGTATGATAATCAAACTGCACCATTTATATTCTATTACACGGTCACACACACGTCATACGTCACATGCATAGTACATATCACATATATGTACATGTCATATATCACACACATAGTATATATCACATATGTGCAGTGTCAGACATGCGTATTACATAGAGGGTATATGATAATCAAACTGCACCATTTATATTCTATTACACGGTCACACACATGTCATATATCACACACATAGAACATATCACATATGTGCAGTGTCAGACATGCGTATTACATAGAGGGTATATGATAATCAAACTGCACCATTTATATTCTATTTACATGGTCACACACACATCATACGTCACATGCATAGTACATATCACATATATATCAGACACATATCCTATATCACATACATAGAATATATCACATATGTGCAGTGTCAGACATGCGTATTACATAGAGGGTATATGATAATCAAACTGCACCATTTATATTCTATTACACGGTCACACACACGTCATACGTCACATGCATAGTACATATCACATATATATCAGACACATATCCTATATCACATACATAGAATATATCACATATGTGCAGTGTCAGACATGCGTATTACATAGAGGGTATATGATAATCAAACTGCACCATTTATATTCTATTACACGGTCACACACACATCATACGTCACATGCATAGTACATATCACATATATGTATCAGACACATATCATATATCACACACATAGTATATATCACACATGTGCAGGGTCAGACATGCGTATTACATAGAGGGTATATGATAATCAAATTGCGCCATTTATATTCTATTACACGGTCACACACACGTCATACGTCACACGCATAGTATATATCACATATGTGCGGTGTCAGACATGCGTATTATATAGAGGGTATATGAAAACCAAAATGCACCATTTATATTTTTTCACATGGTCAAACATATATATCTCCATATACATGAAATAACATGATAATGTACATTATCATATATATATTATGGAGAGGATATGTAAAATCAAACTGCACCATTTATATTCTATTGCATGCTCAAACATCCATCACATATTATATACAGAGTATATATCACATATAATCTATATATAATGTGTATCATCATATATGTAAATTACATAGAGGTATGTAAAATCAAATTGCGCTATTATATACTCTCCTACATAGTCAAACATATATGTTATGTACACAGTATATATCATATATAATCCACATATTATACAGTATTTTAAGTATTGTAGACAACGTACCATACAATGAGGTATGTGTCTATCTATGTTTCAAGATGAGAAAACCGTGTTTCCTACAAAACAGTCATACATCATATCATCACACACGTAACATGTAATGTTAGATCCATATTTAACAGATAATGCTCATAGATGGCAGATTATATCCGTATCTATAGGCCAAGTGGGAAAATCATTGTTTTCCCTACAAAATTGTAGTAGTCCACACAAAGCATGCTATAAAATCCTCGTATCGTCCCACATTCCCGGATTTCACGTATGATATGTATTAGGAGACACATACACCATATTATAACATTCTGGTACCCTTCCAAATGCCACGATTGTCATACATCACATATATTACGAAGCACAATTAAAATACACCGTATAATCTTGTGTTTCCTACCACATCACACTACATCATTCCACATATAAAATGGGCGTGGAGCACACTATAGTCTCAGCACTCTGGGCAGCTGAGGCAGGCGGGTCTCAAATTAATGAGAACTTGTCTCAAATTTTAGTTTAATTAAAGATAATTGGAAAGCCTCCACACACCCGGTTTCTTCCCCCTCCTCTTCCCCCTGCCTCCTCCTCCTCCACCTCCCTGGCTGAGCCCGCTTTAGTATTTTCCCACATTCCAGGATTTCACGTATGATATGTATTAGGAGACACATACACCATATTATAGCATTCTGGTAACCTTCCAAATGCCACGATTGTCATACATCACATATATTACGAAGCACAATTAAAATACACCGTATAATCTTGTGCGGCCCGCCGGCTGCCTTGCGATGGGCGAGTCTGTCCCTCGGGCTCCTCTGCCCGGCCTGACGGAAGAAATAAGAGACAGAGAATAAGAAGCAAAAGGAGACCCGGAAAATCGCAACCTTAAAACTGCACTTTTATTAAAACGGCAGGTTCAGGGCTCCAACCCAATCAAAATACCTTTGGAAAGCCTCCACACACCCGGTTTCTTCCCCCTCCTCTTCCCCCTGCCTCCTCCTCCTCCACCTCCCTGGCTGAGCCCGCTTTGCAGGCTGAGCATGTCTGCAGCGGCAGGGCAGCAGAATTTAAATACACAAAGGCCTGCAGGAGCCAATACCCCGCAGGGAGCCGGCGTCCCCTCCAGCGACCAGGCTCAGGTCAGATTACAAAGTGACTTCTTCCAGGAGGCCCAGCTTCCTGGCCCGCCGGCTGCCTGCACTTTGACCCTCTTGCGATGGGCAGGTCTGTTCCTCGGGCTCCTCTGCCCGGCAGGAGAAATAAGAGACAGAGAATAAGAGGCAAAAGGAGACCCGGAAAATCGCAACCTTAAAACTGCACTTTTATTAAAACGGCAGGTTCAGGGCTCCAACCCAGTCAAAATGCCTACAGCCCTTAACAACGCCCCGAGCAGCCTGGGCAGCCCTTTCGCCCTAAACGGACCTGGGCCGTCCCTCCCCTCGTGATTACCTTGTGATTCTCTTTTCAACTATGAAAAAACCTTCCCTTTGCCCGTAACCCACACCTGTCATCCTAGCACTAGGGAGGCTGAGGCAGGAGGATCTCCAGGAGTTTAAGACCAACATGGGCTACATAATGAGTTCAAGGCCAGCCTGGAAGACACATCGAGACTCTGTCTGAAAAACAAAACAAAACAAAACAATGCGCCTTCCCTGGGGGGGCTGCCGTGGCTGTCACTTGAAAGTGGACCGCGGGCCTTCCCCTGCAGAAAGCGCCGCTGCCTGCCATCTGTGACTCCAACTCCCCCTCTCCACGGAGTCAGACTGTCACCTCACGGACCCCCATAAACACCCCAGTCTGAGCCCTTCGGTCTTGGGCGCCCCGCACGCTATTGCTTGGAGTGCGAACAGTCCAAAGGCGGCCTGACGGATCCCTTTCCGCCTCTCAGCGACATGCCGGGAAACCCTTTTGCCGCCGGCAAGCCAGGCGGAGTCCAGGTCGCCGTCTTCACTCGGGGACCCCGTCCAGGGACCAGCTCGGACCAGCCCGCGCGAGCACGTGAGGAATAAGACAGACCAGCCGGGGAAACATCTGCCTATAACCCCCAAAGACAGCCAAGACTCAGGCCTGATGTGCCACATTTCGAAGAGGAAGGAATCTGGGTGCTTCACATTTATTCCTGCCGCTAACTGGGCTTCACACTGAGCTACCTCCGGAGCTCTTTTTAAAAATTGTTTATTTGGAGACGGGGCCTCGCTAAGGGGCTCCATTGCTCAGGCCAGGCTTGAACTCGAGATCCTCCTGCCTCAGCCTCCCGGAAGGCGGGAATGCCAGCCTGCACCCCTACATGTGGCCCACCGTGCTACTCTTAGCATCCGTGAGACCAACACTGAAGACGGAGAAAGACAAACCGCACAGGAATTTGCTCACATTACGCCATCGTTTAAGATGCTGCCTGCCACGGACACACGCTTTTTCTGCTTGTTACCCCTTAAAGTCCAGAACAACGACTCTCGCTCCTGCACGGGCCGCGGACGTTGCTAGTCATCAGCGATGATGTGAAGCCCGCGGGAGACTGTGCACACGTTTCGTGCCCCATTTCACGGCGCGGACCTGAGCGTCGACGGATTTCGGGGTTTGCAAGAGCTCTGGAAATTTACCTTCTATGAATATAAAAAGAGCGCTGAGCCCGCAATGACCCGCCCACCGCACAGAAAAACCAGAAGCAGCAGCAGGCCACGGCCGTCTCCGCCAGGCCCAGAGGCTCGTCCGGTCCCTGTTATTTGCTTGTTTGTTGTCTTGCAAGCAGCCCGCCTGTCCCCACATGGAGGAGGGACCCCCGTCTCAGTCCAGCTAAGCAGGGCCAGCAACGTCCTGGCTGCAGCCCCCCGCACAGAGGCGAGCCCGTGATGGAAACACTTTGCTTCCATCCGCATTAATGCAAATGACCGATTGCCGTTCTTCTTCATGGCAACATAATACTCCACTGTCAACCTTCAACACATTTTCTTTATCCATTCGTCCCTCGGTGGGCCCCTCGGCTGTGGTGAACTGCACTTCTGTAAACATAAATCTCCAGGTTTTTACAGGAGATAAAACCTCGATTCCCATTCAGCAGCGGGATAGCTGGGGAACGTGTAGCTCTGCTTGTTCATTTTGCGGGCACCCTCAGGCCAAGCTCCACAGGGCCGCGCCGATCCGCGTCACACCGGCACTGCGGCCGGCGTTGCTTCCCCTCCACGTCTTCACCGGCAGTTACTTCCACCGCCACATCCTGCGAATCCCACATCAGGACGCCTCCTGCCTCTGCCGCCCGTCCCCATCCTTCGCCCGTCTGCTAATTTTTCTTTCACATCCTGCATTTCATTCTCCCATTAAAATCGCCTCACTCTCTACGCATTGATTCCCGCCATTTCAAAGCGTTAAGTTGATTCCCGCCATTTCAAAGCTCATAACCGCCCTCTGATTTGGCAGCTGGCTTCGAATCCGACATCCCAAGTGGACTCGTGTGTCTGGACCTATGACAAAAATCATAAATCCGGCCAAGTCCAGACCAAAAGCGCCTTGTCCACAGATGACTTTTCAACCTCTCTCCTTCCCTCTCTGTCTCCTTAATAAATATTGCCATTCACCTCTTCTCCCGAACCATCACCACCCCGCATAAAAATGACCTGCTCCCAGCAATCCAGGAGACGGACTGATCCACAGCCAGGTAACAAGCACCAACCAGAATAAGTCTAAAAGTCATTCGATGAACCTGCCTCAACTTGCATCGACAAACCTGCTTTGCCAGTCAACCAATGAGCTCAGCTCCAGCTTCTCCGATTCAGCCAATCAGAAATAAAGCAGCATAAAAACCCAAGTAACCACTTGTCGCCACTAACTGGATTCTCGGCCACTAACTGGATTCTGTGGTTGGGGGCCAACACTTGCTCACCACGAAAATTCCTCCCCAGGTTCTTTTAACACTTTGAAATTCTTATGAACACATGACTGTAGTCCGTGCCGATCCCGTTCCTCGTGGGGAGTTGGTGCAGGGACACGGCACGGCTTCGATCTGTTTTCATCCCTTTCCCCTCCCCTTCCTCCACCTCTTGTTCTCCTCCCGTTTTGCAGAAGATCTGTCTCTTGCATCCCATCATCGACCTTTTACTTGGCTCTTTATTTATATTTTGGGTGTCTCGAATGAGAGGAACTGTGCTATGTTTAAACTTGTGTGTCTGCTTTATATCACTTAACATTAGGGCCTCGGAGTACAACCATTTTCTTACCAATGACTCGACTTTATCCTTTTTCATGGCAGAGTAGCATTCCATGGTGTGTACACACCACATTTTCTTTATCCGTTCCTTCGCTGACGGACGTACAGGTCACTTCCAAGATTTAGCTATTATGACGCTAACTGAAAACAGAAATTCTCTTCAGTCCACAGTGTGCTGTGTGCTGTATGATGACTAGATATATGGGTGCAAGCCACACTTTGTGCTTATTTGTTGACAAAGGCCATGAGTACACTATTGAACCAGCTGAATTTGTGCCCATTTTTTACCAACTCGTTGGACTGGACGCTCCAAATCTAACTCCAACGTCATCAGCCAAAACCTTGCCTTGGACACCCCAAGTGCGACCTCGTTGACCAAATCATTCCCCAAACCTCTTCCACTACTTACCTGTTTTTGAAAAAAAACCACCATAGCAATCTGATCATCCCTAATCAAACTAATACCAATAAAAAATATCCATGGAGCCAGGTGTGGCGGGGCACGCCCGTCATCTAAGCACTTGGGAGGCTGAGGCAGGAGGATCGCTGAGCCTTCAAGGCCAGCCTGGGCTGCTATTGAGTTCAAGACCAGCCTGGACAACATAGTGAGACCCTGTCTCAAAAAATAAATTAAGAGTGAATTCACCCTGAAGATGGTGGAGAAGGATTCTCTGTCCCTCCTAAACCCCTTTTCTGGGTGTCACTTGAAGTATGCCGTCAGCTACTAAGAAAAGGTCCACCCACGACCTGCTGCCAATACAAATCTCAGTTCACCTCAGTTCACATTGTTTTAGAGTCTCAGACATTTTTTGTATTTTTTTAAAAACTCGTAGAATATCCACAAAATTCACCATCTTAATCATTCTGCACTATCCAGTTGGCTCTTTTTAAGTCATTCGCGTTGTGGGCCCGTCGGCACCACGGTTCATCTTCAGAACTTTTTCATCTCCCCAGAAGGATGCCGCGCTCCCCTTGAACATGGACACCCCGTTCTCCCCTCCCCGTCCCTGGCCCTCAACAGTCCACTTTCTGTTTTGATAAATTTGATGATTTTACCCCATAAAAGGGGACTCGTACGGTCTTTGTCTTTTATGACACATCTTATTTCACTTATTTTAATATCCTGAACCTTCATCCATGTTGTAGCACGTATCAGAAACTCCTTTCTTTTTCCAGGCTACGTAATATTCCACGGACCATATTGTGTTGGTCCATCCTTCCAATCACGCACACTTGGTTGCTCCCACCTCTTGGCTATCGAGCATGATGCTTCTGTGACCACAAGCATGCAAATATCTGTTAACACCCTGCTTTCGATTTCTTCTTTCTCAGTTTTATCTTTAAGCTATTTTTAACAATGTCAACTTGCCACTGATCTAATGCTGTGTCACAATCCAAACCTCCTGCTGAACTTTCTTAAATTGAGTTTTCTCCCAATGCCATTTTCTCTGCAAATAAAACACTTCAGCCAAGCCAGTGATGGCAGAGTGACAACATAATCCCCTTTCCCACCGTGCCACAAAAATATATCTATTAATTGCATGACTTATCGGAAAGTTATGATTATCCGCCACTTTTGTCATCGACTCTGTCTAGGTTTTTTAAATTATTCAAATCCCGCTGGATACCCTGACGGGTTTTTCCATAATTGAAAACATGCAGAGATCCCTGACCACAAACAGCACACCCGGCGACAGCCGTCCTGCGAGGGTCGGGCGGGAGAGAGGCCCTGACATTTGCACAGGTGGCAGGCTGACGGCACATCACCCGGCACTGACGGACCCTTCTGCGAGCTGTCTAGCGTTGCTCAAATACCCGAGACGGCCAGTTTGCAAGGAAGACAACTTCGGGCTGCTCCACACGGCTGACAGTTCAGGCACAAAGCCAACGGGCCCCGTGACCTCGGGCCTGTGCGCACACACAACAACTTATCCCCAAGGGCCTCATGCAACCACAGGCCCAGCTTCGCGAAGGTGACTGTGTCATGGCGGGCCAGGACTCACTGGGGGATTTGTCCACCAGTGAATTCACATTTAAATGTGATACAGAAGGTGGGATCTGCCATATGCAACCCCACAGCCCGGGCGGCCGGCAGACAGCAGACCTCGGTGGCCCCGTCCTGGAGGCTGGAGTCCCCTGCACTAGTCTCTCCCTGTCTCAGTCCATCACGCCCGCCATATGCAATCCCACAGTCAGGGCGGCCGACAGACAGCAGACCTCGGTGGCCCCGTCCTGGAGGCTGGAGTCCCCTGCACTAGTCTCTCCCTGTCTCAGTCCATCACGCCCGCCATATGCAATCCCACAGCCCGGG